>CM064505.1:27403052-27514653 GCA_032716605.1 Paralithodes platypus | reverse complement strand
TATTGCCGGACACCTTGATCCCCGAAGGGGTGACCATGAACGAAATGCCTGCGTATTTCAAGCTCGCTTGAGTTATCACTCGATCGTCTTTTAGAGCTTTTTGGCCCTGGGTAATTACCACACCATCGCGTCATAAGGAGTTTGAGGGGGTTAAATTGCTAGATACATAGAGGAAGAGGAATGCCAGGTAAAGCTAAACAAAAATATATAAGATATTTTTAACATCTATCTATCTATCTATTGCCTGACGCCGTGATCCCCGAAGGGGTGGCCAAGAACGAACCGCCCCCATGCACCTCTGTCCCCAGTCAGTCAACGCCCCTCCCCCCAACCAGCACCGCCTTTGTTCATGTACTTCCTCACTCCATCCTTCCACCTCTCATTCGGTCTACCTCTCCCTTTCTGTCCCTCCACCTCGCTCTCATACACCCTCTTAGTCATTCTCTCGCTTTCCATACGTTCCATATGGCCAAACTATCTCAAGTTGTTCCTTTTCACACTTTCCAGCACATCTACCTCCACACCACACCTCCTTCTTACTTCCTCATTAGTCTGTCTATCCCTCCATATAACTCTGCACGCACTCCTTAAGTAATTCATTTCCACTGCTCTCACTCTTGGTCTAAGTCTCTCAACCAACGTCCATGCTTCGCTTCCGTAAGTCAGTGTCGGGTTTACCACACTGTCATGCAAGGACTTCTTCACTTCCATACTGACCACCCTATTTCTTGTTACTGCTTTTAGCGTTCCTACAACCCTCTTCCCCTGTTGTACCCTCTCCCGCACTTCTTCATCCATAAGTATTATGGGCAGTGTGTTGAGTAAAGATGGGACATCTTTACTCAACACACTGCCCAGATACTTAAAAGAGTTGACGATCTCCATAGCCTGACCGTTCAGCTTCACCTCACACTCTGTGACTTCACCCCTTTCGAAGACCATAACCTTGCTCTTCCCCGCATTTATCTTCAAATTCCGTTTTTCGCACACTGTTCCAAACTCATTTACCAGACCCTGCAACTCCCATTCATTATCACTCATCAGAACTGTATCATCCGCAAACAGCAGTATAGGTAGCTTCCATTCAATTCCCTCCCTTTTCAGCGATACACCAACATCCACTGCTCTTGATAGTATTTCTTTCATGACTCCATCCATATATACAGTAAACAACCACGGGGACATCACACACCCCTGTTTCAAACCAACATTCAGGTCAAGAACTCGCTCTGCTCACTCTCCACACGTACTGCCGCCTTTGCACCCTCATACATGCTCTTCACTGCTTTCAGCAACTTGCCCTCTACTCCGTATATTCTAAGTACTTTCCACAAACCTTCTCTATCCACTCTGTCATAGGCCTTCTCCAAGTCCATAAAGGCAACATACACCTTTTGTTTCTTCTCCAGATACTTCTCCACAACACAATTCAGGGTAAAAATCTGATCTACACATCCTCTTCCCTTCCTAAAACCTCCCTGCTCGTCGCCTATCCATTTCTCCGTTCTCACTCTCACTCTCTCAATCACTACCCTACTGTATACCTTCCCTACTACGCTTAGAAGACATATTCCTCGGTGGTTACCACACACTCCTCTTTCCCCTTTGCCCTTATATAGGGGGACTATTATGCCAGTCTTCCAGTCATCGGGTGCACTCCCCTTCTCCCATGCTAGTTTGCACATTTTCCATACCCATTCTATCACTATCTCACCACCATACCTCAACATTTCCCCACACACTCCATCTGTTCCTGGTGCTTTCCCCAACTTCACTCTTTTCATGGCTTCCCACACTTCTGACCTCCTGATCCCCACCTCCTCCTCCACTACTTCTCTTCTTCTCCCTCCCATACCATATCCAGCTATGTTTGCTGGCTCTTCATTCCTTACATTTAGCAACTCACTGAAGTACTCCCTCCATCTTTCGACTCTCTCTTGCTTCTCGGCTAGCATTCTCCCATTCTTATCTTTCACACCCTTACTGTTTCCCTTGCTACCTTCCCTAACTTTCTTGACTTCTTTCCAGAACAGTTTCTTACTCTCCCTCCATTTTACACTCAGATTCCTTCCAAATTCCTCATCTACTCTTCTCTTACTTTCCTTCACTACTCTCTCACCACCCTCTTACTCTCCACGTACCTCGCTCGTTTTTCTGTCTCTCGGAATCTTCATTCCCTCTACTACCCAACCACTCTCTATATGCTTTCTTCTTTTCTTCCACAGCTATTCTTACCTCTTCTGTCCACCATGCTGTACCTTTCACTCCCCTCCCTCTTCTCCTCACTCCACACACCTCCTCACATGCTGCACAGATCTCATCCTTAAACACCTTGCTCATCTCCTCCACTTCCTCCATAACTTCCAGGTCGAACCCACCTAGTCGTCTTTCCACTGCTCTCCTGTATTCCTCCCTGACTTCCTCCTCCTGCAAACTGTCCACCCTCCTCACCATTCCACCCTCCTCTCGCCTCCCTCCAGCTCTCCTCACCCACTTCTTTTGTATCCTAACCTTAGCTACCACTACATAATGATCAGACAGACCCCCTCCAATACCCCTATACACCCTAGCATCCATCACAGATTTCTTCATTCATTCATCCACACATACATAATCAATCAATGACTTTCGTTCCACCACTGTCTTATCCTTCATCGTCAACATCCGTTTCCACGTGTACCTTTGGATCATTCTGTGTCGGAAGAAGGTGTTGGCTATCCACAGCCTCCTCCCCACACATACGTCCACAAGTGCACTACCATTCCCATTCACCTCTGATGGTACCCCCCACCCTCCCACCACTCCCTCAACTTTCCTATCACCCACCTTACCATTCATATCCCCAATCAGAAATATTCTTTCGTTCCTGTCAAACTTCTCCAGGCACGCCTCCACATTCATCCAGAACTCCTCTTTCTTTCTTTCAAGTATATCCTCTGTCGGGGCATACACGCATACAATCAATACAATATTTTTAACATGAGCTTGCTTATAATAATTTGTACCTCTGCAGTTTCTCCATGGCTAACGAAAAAGGTCACATTCCTAAGAAGCCCCAACCAAAAAGGCCAAGCTTCTGTACAGAAAAAATGCCACACCATTACCCTTATGGTGACCCTTTCAAATAATCAAAACAACCACACTTCTTAACCCAATTCCCGCGGGGCCCCTCATATGACGGAGACGATTTTCCGGCTATTTTGTAGCCTGTGAGCCTGGCCAGCTTTTGCAAGCAGCACGGATGGACATCAGCCGGAGCCTACAGGCCCCGCCACGACACTGAGGTTTGTGTGAGAGAGAGCTCACTTATGTGCAGCGTCACACATAGCGAAAACAGAAAATAATTGGTAATTTTTAGCGATTTCGCCTAGGCCTATCGGATTTGGTAATTTTTAGCAATTTTGCCCTTCGTTTGCAAGATCCTTACAAGAAAACCAGATGTCGTACAGGGATGATTCAGGAGTAATTTGAAAGCTATTACTGTACTTTCACGAATACATAATTGTATTACGCTCTGGCTTTTGCTTATGCATGAAAATGAGCAGGGAATGAAGGCAATTTCGGGCAATTATGCCTACTCGTACAGGAGTCCTTGGAGCGGCTTCGGTCGCGCCGGGAATTTCCACACCTCACACACACACACACATCACACAGTTTTTCCTACACCGAGAAATGACTCTCCGGATGTCATTTCTCGAAGACTTCTTCTAGCCGGAGACATTGAGAGCAACCAAGGACCCACCTACACATACATATGTCCAACTTGCTCAAAACCCATCACTTCGAGTCACCACACTAAGGGTTCAGTTCTCTGCAATTCATGCAGGAACTGGACCCACTTCACCTGCACAACACTTGCCTCCAAGAAACACTACACAAACACCTGGACCTGTTCCTCATGCCCCTCCCTCTCCCAGTCAAATCCCTCGCCTAAAACCCGTCCACCTCTCCTCCCCAACCCACCTAACCTTCCCATATCATCCACTCCCCCCCCTAAAACCTGTCCACCTCTCCTCCCTAACCCACCTAACCTTCCCATACCATCCACATCCTCAACTCAACACACCACACCCCATCCTAATCCATTCCAACCCCCATCTCCTGCTCCCCAATCCCCCACCCCACCTCACCCATCACAACCTCCCGCCCCTCCCCTCCCCCCCACCCCACCCCCACCCCCACCCTCACCCCCACCCCATCCTCGTGCAGCAGCACCCAACATACATCGTGCACATAACATTAACATTCTCCAATTGAACATAGATGGTATCAACACAAAGAAACACGAACTCTCACACTTCATCAAACAACACAACATACACATTGCCATCTTACAAGAAACAAAACTCCGCACAACACAAAAAACACCCACATTTCATGATTTCACCACCATCAGACAAGACCGGGCTGTCGGCGGAGGCGGTGGACTCATCACCCTGGTACACAAAGAAATATCATACATAGTTACCAGTGTACAAACCAAATCCCTCCTCCCCCCAAATGATAACACAACAGAAATACAATCAATTAAAATACGCACTGGCAACAACTCCAACATAACCATCATAAACACATACATCCCCTACAGTACCAAATGAATACAGACCACACTTACAACACATCACAAACACCCCACACATCATCCTGGGTGGTGACTTCAACGCCAAGACGTCGGCCTGGTTTGTCGACAACCCCGACACAGACAGAGGGCTGGTACTACAAAACCAAACTGTTAACCTCATCATCCTTAACGACATCCATCAACATACCCATATTCCTCACCAAGCCCTCTATAACCCATCATCTCCAGACATCACCTTTTGCTCCCCAGAACTCGCCCCCACAACATCCTGGAGGGTGGTCAGAACCTTAGGCTCTGACCACCTCCCGATCATTATCACCACCAAAACCAGACTCACTCCAGCTAACCACAAACACACATACACCAATTATAAAAGAGCTAACTGGGAAGCATTCACAAATGAGACAGAACAACACTTCACAACTCTAAACAGTACACCCATCACTAACATCAACAATGCTGTACACATACTCAATAAAACTATCCAAAACACTGACAAGAAACACATTCCAAGAGGTAACAGAAAAAGACACAACCCCAACTTCACACCAGAAATTCAAAACCTCATCAGACAACGCGACATACTGAAACACTCCCCAGCACCCCACACACAAGACATCACACAACAAATCCAAGCACTCAACACCCAAACTAACAACAAAATACAAGAACAACAAAAACTAAATTGGAATAACTTCCTACAAACACTTGATCACAAAACAAACAACAAAAAACTCTACAAAACACTAAACAGCATCACACTTTCCAACAGCAACACAACACAATCACATGCTGCAATCACAACAACAGACTCTACTCCTTCATGTAAACAACAAGCAAACACTCTCATTAATCACTTCTCACATGTCAGCCACCTAAAAACTCACAAAGACGACCGACGTGTCATCCGACGTAAGATACAATTCCCCACAGACCCTGACTATACACCCTTCACCAATCACCAGACAAAGCATATCATCAACAATCTCAAGCACTCACCCGCTTGTGGCCTAGACAACATAAGCAACATACACCTCAGACACCGGGGACCACAAGGCATACAAGCACTCACTAACATATCAAACTACAGTTATTCACACAACACAATACCAGACATTTGGAAGCATGGTCTCATCACCACATTCCCCAAACCCAACAAAGACCCCACGCTACCCTCCTCGCACCGCCCCATCACACTCCTTTGCTCCCCCTCCAAAGTCATGGAACGCCTAGTATTACAACTAATTACACCCGACCTACCCCTAGCTCCAACACAACATGGCTTTAGGCCACTGCACTCCACAAACACTCTTCTCACAGACCTTACACAAAGAGCTTTTGACGGCATCAACTCAGCTAGACCACCACACAGATCACTATTAGCCACACTCGACATTAGTAAAGCCTTCGATGCCATCCCCCGCCACAACCTAACAAACAAAATCTACAACACAAACATGCACAACAACACAAAAAGGTGGCTGGCCAACTTCCTAGCAGGCAGATGTGCACACGTATCTTTTGCCGGTCAGTCATCTAAAATCAGAAACTTTCCAAACGGAGTCCCACAAGGATCCGTCCTATCGCCCGCACTCTTCAATCTGTACATGCACGATATAACTACACCCAATACGCCCCAAATAAACTTAGCCTCCTATGCAGATGACAGAACACTCACATGCACACACCATGACCCAAAAAGAGCAACAGATCTCCTTCAACCCTATCTCAACACACTACATGGCTGGTGCACTACAAACAGAGTTAATCTAGCCCCAGCCAAATCCACCGCAACCCTGCTCACAAGCTGGACAGGAGAACACAAATACATCCCTCAACTCACCATAAACAACACACCCCTAACACATACACACACACCCAAAATCCTAGGAGTAACATATGATACTCATATGACATTCAAACAGCACACCACAAACATTAAAAAGAAACTGACACCCTGACTTAACGCCCTCAGGTCACTTGCTCACACAAAATTTGGACACAACAAAGAAACTACCACCACAGTATATAAACAATACATAAGATCAGTGATGGAATACGCAAGCCCAGCCTGGGCTTCTAACCTAGCTGAAACACATCATAAGACCTTACAGACTATTCAAAACAAAGCCCTGAAGATCATTACAGGCTGCACAGCTACTGCACCCACAGATCACCTACATCAAGAAACCAAAATCCTCAAAGTCAAAGACCATCTGGACATGAGAGGCACTCAATTCCTGGCAGCAGCCTCCACGAACCAAGACCACCCACTAAACTACATGGCAACACACCCACAGACACCAAGAAATATCAAAACAACACTCAGCACACGGTATCACACACAATTACTGTCCTCTCTCCCACCCCGAACCAACTTTCAGAAGCACATCCATACTCATATCTCTCGCCGATCCATCCACTCACTCACAGACAACGCACAGCTGCAAGCACGACCTCCCGAAATCCATCCTTCCGAATCCTCCCTTCCTCGCGAGGACAGAGTCCACCTGACCAGGCTGAGATGCGGACACCATCCAGCTCTCCTGAGCTATCAGAAGAGACTGGATGACTCCGTTGTCGACGCCTGCCCGGGATGTAACACAGCACCCCATACCATTAAACACATCATAGAAGACTGCATTTCACACAACCACTTACGCCAACAACACATTCTACACTCAATGAGAGCTCTGTGGGAAAGCCCGATCGTGGCCATGGCCTTCCTCAGGGACTCGGGGCTGTTCGGCCAGGCAGCTTAGGGAACAACAACAACAACAACTTGTACAGGATTAATAGCTTTAACCAAAATGGTCACACTCCTTAATGGTCTAAGTGGCCATACCCAAAATGGCTACACTATATTCCTTCTGTACTTTCTCCATGCCCGATGAGATACATGATATTTTGATATATGTGGCACAGCCCTTGTATCCAACACAATACCCTGCGTGCAACCCCGCTCGAACCCCGCACAACGTTGCTTGCATCTTTAATTAGGGGTTCGTCCCCTATGGGGAACCCCTATTGTAATCATTAAACCTGGGTTTTCATCCAAATTCTTCTTACGCGCCGGTTTCGACACAATAACTCCAGAACCGCTTTTTGGATCGGGATCAAAGTTTCACAAGAGGTGCGTTGTTGTATTGGGCAACTTTTGATATGCTAAAGATCTGGCATGGTGGCCAAACAGGTCCGTGGCAGCCGATTTCCCGAAATACTTGACGCCTAAATACCGTCTCTCCCACTCACAGGAAACGACTGGGCTTTGGCATACGCACTCCCCTACTAATGCTCCGCAAATTTTATAGAGAAGGTTTTGCTTTTGCACGTGGGTTTTTTCCGGTAATCTTGAAAAAAACTCTAATTCCACTTAAAATTCCACATCTTCAAAACTACGCCGATGATCAAAGCCATGCTTGCGTAGTTGGGTGAGGCTCGCGATTCCGAACGTTTTGATACCAAAAAAATATAAATGGGTGGAATAGTTTGGCCGCAGCATTGAAAACTGTCTATTCTTAAATTACTTTAAAACCGCATTCGCTACCCACACAAAGTTTACCGTCTACAGTCTATAGGCTTCCACGCATCCCCCAGTTTTGCTTAATAACATAATCTCTTTATTATTCAGATCTATAAAAAAAATTGTTATTTAACTCTCTCAAAACAGTTCGAGTCCCTACGAATTCCAGCAATTATTTAGCCAACCTACCTATACATACCTACCCTACCAAATAATAATGATAAATTCAAATTTATTTTTGGTGAATGACAGAGTATTGGCTAAGGTTTTTAACAATTCCTCCCTTTGCCAAATGCTTAGTTTAATAACAATGATATGGACCTTTAAAGTTTTGGCAATTGCCCGTGTGACTCGTATTTTAACCCTCCTAAAGTGTTACCACGAAATACCGCTAGATCCTTTCTCAAAAGTCGCTAGCATGTTGCTACATAGCCAAACAATGTTAGGATAATGCTGCAATTTCTAAAGAGTTTTGGTTTGTTTGTTTTGCAAATTTTACAATGTAGTATGACTAGAATGTCTGAAATTTTCAAATGATCCCTAGTAAATGTCTCTAGATATAAAAGAAATGGCTGCTAGATTGAAGTAAATAGCTCTACATTTAGCGGTAATATGTAGATTTACAACTGGCAACACTGCAACCACCACCTCCCTCCCACCCTCCCAGTATGTCTCCACAAAATACCGCTAGATCCTTTCTCAAAAGTCGCTAGCATGTTGCTACATAGTCAAACAATGTTAGAATAATGCTGCAATTTCTAAAGAGTTTTGGTTTGTTTGTTTTGCAAATTTTACAATGTAATATGACTAGAATGTCTGAAATTTTTAAATTATCCCTAGTAAATCTCTCTAGATATGAAAAAATGGCTTCTAAATTGAAGTAAATAGCTCTACATCTAGCGGTAATATGTAGCGATACAACTGGCAACACTGCCTAAGTGTTACCCCAAAATACCGCTAGATCCTTTCTCAAAAGTCGCTAGCATGTTGCTACATAGTCAAACAATGGTAGAATAATGCTGCAATTCCTAAAGAGTTTTGGTTTGTTTGTTTTGCAAATTTTACAATGTAATATAACTAGAATGTTTGAAATTTTCAAATTATCCCGAGTAAATGTCTCTAGATATGAAAAAATGGCTGCTAAACTGAAGTAAATATAGCTCTACATCTAGCGGTAATATGTAGCAGTACAACTGGCAACACTGCCCACATCCACCACCTTCCTCCACCCTCCCCAGAGACTCGCACCTACAGTACGTCTCTCCCTCCCCCCATCCCCATTCCATCACTTTGTATGTACGATATTATTTCCGTCTTTTTTACTGTGTATGGATTAAGTTATTGGTGTTCACTCTTGACATATATGCCCTGCTACTTCTGTATGCATACATAATAGCATGAAAGTGATCAATACGCGCATATGAAGCTATGTATCTCGTATATCGGGGTTCTCTTCCCTTCCATCGGTCCACCCCTTATACCTCCCTCCCTCCTCCCTATCCCATATGTGTAAACATTATATTTTAGCTTTCCGAAGGTAAATACGTACTTCCGATAAATATCTAGCCTTGTATTTAAATCATGAATCCTGTTTAATGTCATTATTTAATAAAAACCTGTGTAAGGGTTACATTTATACACAGGATAAGATAAGCAAATACAAACCTCAGAGCATAATCATTGGCGATGAGTGTGTATGATATGTAAACAGGACAGTTCGTCGCTAGATAGGCGTGCTTGTGTGATGGTCTTGTGTAGCTATGTGTGTGCTTGTTTGAGTGTTGCTATAGGCTACACATTAGTTATCTCTCTCTCTCTCTTATTTATCGCTGTCTTCCATACGATTACGACATACTGTGTACTAGTGCATGAGAACAGGCAATAGGGAGCCTCGCTCTCTCTCTCACAAATGAGAACATAAGTAAACAGGAGTCTGCAGAGAGGCGATTGGCTATAGGACTCGGTAGCCTATTCCACATATCTACAACTCTGTTACTAAACGAATAGAGGCAGATCCCTTACACACCCGTCTCTCTCTGTAGCTCGTTTGTTTGCACACCGGTACAAATGAGGCAGATTCCTTACATATGATGAACATGGGAATCTGCAGAGACACAAGTGGCCCACAAAAGGCAGATCCCTTTCACATCTAACCCATTTCGTCCATATGACTATCTGATTTTAACTTGAAATTCTCTATTGTTCTTGATCCCACTATAGCACTAGGTAGCCTATTTCACATATCTACGACTCTGTTACGAGAGGCAGATCCCTTACACAGCCAATCTCTCTCTCTTATTTGCACACTGGTACAAAGGAGGCAGATCCTTACACATGCTACCAAGATGAAAATGGGAGTCTGCAGAGAGCCGATTGGCCCACACACAGCAGATCCCTTTCACACCCAATCCATCTCGTCTTATCAAATTTTATGTTGAAGCTCTATTGTCATTGATCCCACTATAGCACTTGGTAGCCTATTCCACATATCTACAACTCTTTTACCAAGCGAATAGAGGCAGATCCCTTACAGAGCCAATCTCTTTCTCTCTCGCTCTTGTTTGTTTACACACCGGTACAAATGAGGCAGATCCCTTACACATGCAACCAAGATGAAAATGGGAGTCTGCAGAGAGCCAATTGATCCACATGAGGCAGGTCCCTTTCACACTCAACCCATCTCATAAACATTACCTGTTATTTACACTACTTACTATACACCCATGTTATCATATACCTGCAACCAAAACACAATTGTAAGAAATAGGAACATAAGAAAGTGGGAGTCTGTAGAGAGCCAATTGGCCCACACATGACAGATCCTTTTCACACCCAACCCATCTCATAAAAACTCATTTATCTCTGTCTTCCTTACATTTATGACATCCTAGTCTCTCTCTCTCTCTCTCACAAATGAGAACATAAGAAAACCGGAGTCTGCAGAGAGCCGATTGGCCCACACATGTCAGATCCCTTTCACACCCAACCCCTCCCGCGCTCTCTCTCTCTCTCTCATATTTATCGATATCTTCCTTACGTTTACGACATCCTATTCTCTCGCCATACTCCCTCTCTCCTTCACAAATGAGAAAATAAGAAAACGGGAGTCTCCAGAGCCGATTGACCTACACATCGCAGATCCCTTTCACACCCAACCCATCTCGTTCTATCTAATTTCAAGTTGAAGCTCTATTGTTCTTGATCCCATTATAGCACTCGGTAGCCTATTCCACATATCTACAACTCTGTTACTAAACGGATAGAGGCAGATCCCTTTTACAGCCAATCTCTCCCTCTCTCGCTCTTGTTTGTTTGCACAATCTGCTCCTTCTGTAGTTTCTCCATGTCCGATAAGTTAAATGATCTTTTGATATCTGTGACACAGCATTTGTATCCAACACAATACCCTGCTTTGCAAAACCGTCGAACCCCGGACAACGTTGCTTGCAACTTTAATTATTATTATTATTATTATTTATTTTATTTTTATTTTTTTTTTTAGCTCGTAGGGGATCTGGGGAAATGTTTGTTTTTGTTTTTCGTCTACGGGGCAAACTAAAATGAAATTGCTGGAAAATAAAAGGTATATACATTTATATATTTGGAGAGTCAAGTAACAATAAACCGAGCTAGCTGTAAATGGGACCAGCCTTTGCACTTTACAATTTAAACAAATTACTTAGGCCAAATTACCCGAGCTTCACAAAGTTTATAGGGGTTTTCTTTCAAATTTCTCAGTTTTCCTTTGATTTAACTTTCCTTCGTACTTTCATCGTGTTTTCCTTTCTTAGTTCTGTTTCCATATCTTTCCCCTTTACTTACCTTACTGAACTTTTAATTTTGTACTCTCTTTCCTTAAATTTGGTAATGTTTGTCAGGTGTTCTCTGTTCTCCTTCATCTCTCTCGCTCTCTCTCTCATTACCAAATCCTTCGATGTCTTCCTCTCTCACTTCCTTACTGCCTCTCTCTTACTCTTTTCTCTTTTTCATTCCTCTTTCTTTTACCAGAACATCCCGGACTTCCCAAATTGACTAATTCCTTGAACGTAACGATAGTGCGTTGGTATGTGTGCGATTAGGTTGCTTGGGAAACAAATTCACTTGCTCATTTAGTGATGTACACCTTACAGTATGTGATGGATTGTGTTCTTTTATTTCAAAAACATATTTTGCTAAAATTTTGATAAGTTCTTTTGCTTTTATAATGTGTCGTCCCAGTTTTTGTTTGTTTATTTTGCCAGTGTTACATTATAATTGTTTATTTCCCCTTCTACTTACCCCTTTCTGACTGCACTTCCTCATTTCGTTCTTGTTCACTGTTTGCTTTTTATCCTTCTTCTTACAATACTTTCCTTTTCTTCTCCTCCCCACCCCTCAATTCTGTCTCCTTCTCCTTCTTCTCTTTCTCTCCATCGCCAATGTTATCTATTGTTCTTTCTTCTCCTCACCCCCAAATTTGATCTCCTCCCCTCCTGCCGATATTATATCCTCCATCTTCAACCCATTTTATCTTCCTATCCTCTTCTCACCCACCAATTTTACCTCCTCCGCCTTCGTCTCCTCTTCCTTCACCTCATGCTTTCCTTCTCGTCCTGAAGCATTAGATGCAGTGCCCCATAAGCGAGTTAATAACAAAGTAAAAACCCTGGTAAAACACGAAACACACATAAATGGCTCAAAGACTGGCTCTCACGCTGTAAACAGTGGGTCTAATTAATGGAAATAAATACAGTAATTAATGGAAAACAAAGAATGGTGTAATGTAAACAGTGGTGCTCCCCAGGGTTCAGTGTTGGGGCCTAACCTGTTTATAATTTACATAAATTACATTGACGAAGAGATAACATGCATAATATCGAAGTTTGCAAATGACACAAAATTCCTAATAAAATAACCTCATCAGTACATTGGCAACAACTACAAGGTGACCTTTATATTTAAGTTAACAGGGCAGAAAAATGGCAAATGAAGTTCAACATTGAAACATGTTGTAATATTATGTAAAATTAAATACTATTTGTTATGCCCTGATTTCATTCAGGATTAACGATTGCGTAGGTGAGTTCTGCAAGACTGGAATATCTGGTTTCATATACATACATGCGAGGAATCAATAGAACACATAAATAGAATCTTGGAATGTGGTTTGTAATACAGCTTTATTTAACTAACACACTCGCGGTATAGAAAAAGAATCAATTCACTTTGGAGAACATGGGTAGGAGTAATAAGTTCAATAGGAAAAATTTGGTCTTTCAATCCTCCGAGCACAATCGTGGATCTGGAGGGAGTGTGCACTGCCACTTCCGAAACTCGGGTATTATTCTTCTGATACGGACAAGATAAGAAGTGAGAAGAAAGTCACTCGAGGGGGGCACTGATTTATGTCTCACAGCATCGGGTACGGTTCGTTGGTTATGCCTAAGGCTTAGTTATTTTATTTAGATGTTGGCTAACGTCAAGTTTCAACTTCACAAGATCTGTCGGAGTAAATAGACAATTAGGATTGTATACTTTTCAACTGTTAATGCAGGTATGGGAAATCTTCACTGAGATTAATTCACTTTACGACCTATCCCTTAAGCTTTGGGATCGCAGAATATCTATACCATAACATCCAATTTAGGAAGGGCTCGTGTCGTGGCTGAGGGTAAATATTGTCGCGGTAATTATCTCGTAATACGTTTACTGGTGCGAAATCTCTGGCAAAAACAGGGAACTCTAGGGATCGAACTTGAAACACTCTTCACGGTTAGCAAATAACTTCAAGTGAGTATAGGCACATACAACGGTCTGGTGATCCAGTATCTCCGCACTGATAAAATGATAATAAATAGTGCACTGTTGGGTTATCTTCTTTTCCTCTTGATCTGATGTCGTCGGGGGCTTCTTGGCTGCTCCGGGGGCCGTCCAGGGGGTCCAGTTGTGTGGTGAAGTTTACAGATGGGCCATCAACCGTTGATGAAGTTCTGTTAAGGTACTCTCGGGTCTAGGATTTTAAATGTTATGCTTCTGGCTGAGGCCAGATGAGGATCCCATCGAACAAACGTAAGGAAAGTCTACTCAAGGACTCTGCTTAACTGTCTCTAATCCATATGAGAGGTTCAAGGAACTCAAGTGGTTTTACCCTTTTTGTCACACACTCTGCGGGGTGCCACAGATGGAGTGTGCCAAGGATCTATTCTTGCTAAGCGCTCCGAAGAGTGTCTTGCATAGACCCTTCTAACACAGCAGATCTTTCAACCCTAGATCTCTGTGAGTGGTAGATATATGTATTAATCACAGGTCTCTATATTAACCGGCGGGTGGCCACGATTAATAAAGATCCAGAAGAATAATATATCAATGTCACTGATGTTATCACAGACTTCGGGGTGCCGGTCGTCTATCAGCAATCTTGAGTGGTGAGTAGAAACAGTCTTCAATCAGAGCGGGATGCCGCTCGTCATAAAGCGATATTTGCACTACAGCCGCTCTCCTCCTCTCGGGGTTTATATAGCAGGGTGGCCCGGTGTTGCCGGGGCCGGGGGCTGATGATTTTTGTCATTGCTGGGTTGCTTGGTCCAGGGCAGGGAAAACTTCGTCTGCTAGGGGTAGCCCCACAGGGGGCTTACTTCAGGGGGCGTAGAGGAGGCGGATGCATAACTTCCGGGGCTTGAGCTAACAGGCTCTTCAACTTGGCAAGATGGTGGAGGAGTGGAGGATGCTGGAGGCGGGTGTTGCCTTGGCTGGGGGTGTCCCCTCATATTCTGGGGGGGCGGCTGTGCAGGGGCTGTGGAGTCATTGTCTGGTAATTTGGCCCCCTCGTTCCCAATGTTCTGGATTAGATAACAGCGTTAGTTCACACACTGGACATATACGATAAAATAATAGCAAGTGTGGCAAGAGGCCCCTGTCGTGTTTTGTTGTTCACGGAGCTGGGGGCGGAGCACCTCGCCCAGAAGGGTCAACTGGCTAATTGTCCGACTTCTTATAAGTAGTTACTTTTAGGGTAGGAAGAAAAAGAGGGGAAAAGAAGTGGACAGTTCTCTCGTAACTGTACGCCTTGGTGATCTTAATTGACAAGTCCTGTAATACCTCAGATGTGCCTGCACGCGTACACAGGTGGTTGCTAACCGCGGGCGCCCCAGTGGTCCTGTATGGCGGGGTCTAGGTGGGGGGGAAGCAGGTGTCCCTCCATGACCTGACAAGGACTCGGCGGCTGGGTCTCCGAGTTATTGAGGGAAAATAGTACTAAAAATCCAGATGGATTTATGCAATAGTCTTATGCAAATGACTATCGTGTGTGATACACCATTGAGGTGTTTGAGGGCTTTCGTGATTTAAGAGGTTTAATACAGTTTGCACACTTATCTGACACATAGTTGTGTAGTATATTTTTACTAGATTCATAATATGATGGTTATATACTCGTTAATGCAGTGAATATATAATAATTAACATAATTTGATACATAAATATCAGCTTATTGAACAAGAAATTTAGTTTCATCTAATGTGGTGTGATAGGCTGGGCGAAATTTTAATACTCATTGAAGTATTGTATTTACTTCCTTTTTAGTTACTAACAAATACGTGTTTCAGTAGAAATTGGCTGAACATACGGTATTATATTCTGTAGCTGTAGAATTTGGCAGGTTGAATGTCTGCGCCTGCGCACTATAGTTTCTTTCCTACAAAACAAGCTATCGTGCGCTTTTAAGTTACCAATTTATAATCCACTATCAAATCAGGCAGCTAAAAATGTTACCGGCTATATTTCTTATTAGACCAGTGACAGGATATCAATCAATGTGAATCAGAATGTCATAGAACACAGAGGCAGCAAATTTCATACGCGGAGATGCAGGAAATTCGAAAAAGATGATGACAATTTTTTGTACAATACTGCCTTTTCCACGGGCGTCTGTTTAGGGCGTCATCTGACCGCGGCGGGATCTACGTACACAGTGTTGCCAAGGTCTTCTTTTGTTCGCACCATTGGGCTAGTTAGGATTCGTTCAGAAGCGTAGATTTGCGAGTTTCCATTTCAAACGATATTATATTCTTGATTTACAGTGTGATGGGGTGGATAGCCTCTGAAGTATTATCCTAACTAACTAACACTGAGGAAAGCGGAATTGGGCTGGTTCTATATACTATTAAAGTTGGAGGTGTTGAGTAGCCTATAGCTAGGCTACATTTCATACAAACGTTCATCATGGCTTTCTGTTGGTTGTACTATACATGTATGGTAGCCTATGTGGTGGTGACTGAATAGCCTAATTAAGTGATTGTTTGTGAGGGGGGATTGGGACATTGATGCAGATTTGATGAGTGCATGATTGTGATAATAATGTATGTGGTATTTCATTAATTAATATTTAAATGTGACACGTAGGCCACTACTCATACAGTAGGCTATATGGGACTAGGCCTAGTTATATTTGAGGAACTCATAGTATAATGCATGCATGGCTGTTAAAAATAAACATCAGAAAATGTGTGTGATAGGATTAATATAGCTGAAATTGTCTGTTGTGCGGTATTAAGTGATTGGGCTACTTTTGGGCGAGTTTGGAGATGTGATGTGCGCTGGCAACCTTGGAATACACACACACACACACACGCACACACGACACAATCTATAACTGAACATTTTACCTTTATTAAGACTATAATCCACATTATATTAAGATTTCCATCTGTGAGAAACAAATATCTACCGCCATTACTGCTAATGTGCACATAGATGCACAACTAATGTCAAATTTAACAAAGTAAGTTAAGTGGGGAAGAGATGTTTACTGTCCGAGAAGTTTCGTATAATGACTATTATGGGTAGCGAAGACTGGCATCAATTTATTATGCGCTTGCCAGATCTGAAACTAGTTTATAATTGTATAATCTAATATCCAGTAAAGTGGCTAATGACGATTATTTTATAAGTTCATCTCGAGTTTTTATACATATCATTTTAATTTTAGGACATGGATACCTATCTATTAAAATATTAACAGGACTATTTTTTGAATGACTGCCATGTGTTTTTGGGGGCGGCGGGCCTAATCAAATATGTTTTATTAATCATAAATACTTTGTATATTGGACAATGTACTGAATAGAATGTTAGAGTAATATGTCTGTAACATACATGACTATAGAAATCCAGTGATATTTTGATGACTGCGATTTAAAAAATTCAATTCACTCGGTGGCAACAAATTTAGGTTGGTGTGAACCAAAGGCGGGAAAAATAGCAGACAATTTTTGTATTGTCCCCCATTGGTTTGCTATTGTCGGGCCACCTGGGTCAGGCTGGAAATACCCATGTAGGCTACATGTGGACAAGGTGAGAGAAATCAAGAGAGAGGAAAAATACAGACAAGATAGTGGTCAACAAAGTAGGGCATGCGTAATCAGGCGGCAGTGCAATGATCATTATCATGGTGATAGACTGTGTTGGTCACGCACCTGGGGCAAACACGCGACGCAAGGCATTGGCGCTTCCGTGGTGTGGTCAGGTCGTCGTCTATCCATGCACAGCTGGCACACTGTCTGGTTGCAACGGAAAACGGATAGAATCATGTGAACTGTAGTCCAGAAGGTAGTGTCTGACGAGGCGTGTGGAAGGGAACTAGAAAGAAAAGGGCATGCTGGATTATGTAACACAAAAGCTAGGAGAAAAATACCGCGTGAGGTTTATGGTTTGCTTACTAGTCTAAAGTTAGTAGGTTAGTCAGCATGCTGGGTTAGTAGGTCAACAAGAGAAATAACAAAATAGGTAATGGTATAAATCAACATAATAACTGGCATGGTTTATATACTTATACCCTCGTAATATAGAGAGATAAGAGGTGTCTTCCCTTCTTACCTTTCTCTCAGGGGGTTGTCATAATTAAAGGTATGCATATCAATTAATCAATAATACATGGTCTGCAGTTATGTTGTCTGGCGGTTGTAGTTGAGTTTTAGCTGTAGCCAAACGCACGTGAAATCAATACAACGGTAATTACAACAGTCACCGGGAACATGCACACGACGCGGGCATTATAGCTTACGTCATCAAAAAGGGTATGGGGTTTACATCATTAAATACATACTTAGTTGGGGTTCAAGAATGGCAGGGAGGAAAGAAATGTGGTTTGTATACTAGAAGACTGTGAGTGAAAAGAGACGTGTAACATGTGGAGTGAGGTGGAGAGGTTTGGTCTGGAAAAGGTTGGGTGATCCACAACCTTTGAGTCGGCCATTTTGGAGTGAGTTGTCCCTGCTGGTTGACGAGGCGGTAATCTCCTTGGGCTGGGGGATTATCGGGAAGGGACAGGTGGTTCGCTTTTCTCTCCGATCGTGTAGGTGAGTGTCCGTCTGTCTGTCTGTTGCTTTGGTATGGTACATACTTTAGTTACTTAGAAAAAGGAGAAATGGGACATGGAGGTACATATATATATATACAGTACTGGCGATGCAGAGAGATACCAGGTGTCTTTCCTGTCTCTCTCTCTCTTGAGATGGCCGTCTGCAGATTGATCATAATTAAACGTATATAAATCAGCAGAGGTAAATCAATACAATAACCGGGCATGGGGTGACATACTTATACCTTCGTAATGTAGAGAGATAAGAGGTGTCTTCCCTTCTCGTCTCTCTCTTAAAGGGTTGTCATAGTTAAACATATACATATAAATTAATACCATAATACATGGTTTGCAGCTATATTGTTCATAGGTCGCCAAGCATCTCTCTCTGCGGCGGTTGTATTTAGTTTAGGCCGTAGCCAAACGTACGTGAAACTAATACAACGGTAATTACAACAGTCACAGTGAACATGCACTCGACACGGGTATTATAGCTTATGTCGTATAAAATAGGGGGGCATGGTGGTTACATAATTAAATACAGGGCGGACATAATCATGATCTGATTCGTTGTGCACTGAAAGCTAAGGTGTCTTGAGATCGCCTCGTACCTACACAATGAAAGTATTATAGCCTGCATGGTTGTTATCTAATTAAAATACATACTTAGTTGGTACTTCAAGAATGTCAAGGAGGAAAGGAATGTGATTTGTATACTAGAAGATTGTGATTAACGAGACGTGTAACATGTGGAGTGAGGTGGGAGAGGGAAGAAACGAAGTCGGGGATAATTATAGTTATTTCGTTCCTGGGGCATTTCAGATCGTCCCAGCATAATCATTTATCTTTCCAACTCTCGAATATAGATTCGTAGTCAGGGATTGGCTGCTGATCTGAAATCATAACAAGAATAACACAAATAATAAATGGTATATTAATCCAGGTAACATCTATCCTGAGGAGTTATAGATCGCCTTAATTACAACAGTCACAGTGAACATGCATACGACGCTGGTATTATAGCTTACGTCGTATAAATAGGGGGCATGGTGGTTACATAATTAAATACACTTAGTCAATACATCAAGAAGGTTAAGGAGTAAAGGAATGTAGTTTGTATACTAGAAGACTGTGATTAAAGAGATGTGTAACATGTGGAGTGTGGTGGAAGAAAGAGAGAGGCCAAATCGGGGGTGGGAAGGGGACCGGAGATCCCGCTGGGGGTGGGAGTTTCGCTCCCAGGAATTTTCGTTCATGTGGTATTTCACTATTACACATCGGTAGTAGCAACGTTCACAAATACTATTCAATAAATAACACACAAAAAATCAAATGCGGATCTGGGAGTTATAATATCTTACGACCTAAAACCGAGTATGCAGTGTACTGAGGCCAAAAAAATTGCAAATAAGTTGGTGGGATTCATTGGTAGAATGTTTGAATTAATACCAGAAAAAGTCATACTTACTCTATACAACTCGCTGGTGCGTCCCCATCTTGAATATTGCGTGCAATTCTGTTCACCAAACTACAATAAGGACATTAATAAACTGGAAAAAGTGCAACGCAGAGCCACACAAATTATATCTAGATTACGAACCAACGATACGAGAAGTCTCTAAAGGAACTAAATTTGTTTAGCCTAACCAAGTGCAGATTGAGAAGTGATCTAATAAAAGGTTTTCAATAAAATTAAGGGATTCAGCCACCTAAATTGAAGTGATTTCTTCACTATCAATTGATCAAACTTTACTAGAAACAATAGTTGTAAGAATATAGTAAATCTCTTTCATTCTACTGAAACAAAAGACTTCTTCAACCGTGTTTTGAACATTTGGAACAGACTACCTTCAAACCTTGTGAACTGTAATACAGTTGAGACCTTCAAGAATCGTCTAAATTAGCCACTAACCCTAAATTAACACTATTTCTTTCAGAATAACTCTAACTCGTAATTAAGAAATACTATAGATTGCAATACTATAGATTGCACCAAGCTTATGTCTACTACTAAATGCGACATAAGAGATAGACAAACCAAACTGAAATGATTACTGATTACGGATTACTGATATTTACTATAGGATGTAAGGGATCTTAAAATAACCCCCTAGAAATACTTTTTCTAAAGTATCCATTTCTTTATCCTCCCCATTTTTCCCCAGCTAACCTAATCCCACAAGGACCCCAATGGAAATACGCCTAACGGCCTTATTGGGCTATCCTTAGTTGGAATTATGCAAGGCTGGTACATGTCATATTTGTAACAAACTATGTGGTACCAACTCTGTAAATTGCTAACTGAATAAATATTATTATTATTATTATTATTATAATGTAATTAAAATTTCTTCATACTTTTTTACCCATGGCCAAACCTTTGTATTACCCCCCCCCCCCCCCTTTCCCACACACACAAGAACTTAGATGTAAAATTAGCATAGACTATTAACTAATCTCCCTTCATCCTATCCTATCCGAAATTCCATGTCAGTGTGTCCATACTGCATGGTGTATTTTCCCAACTGTGTCCACGCCAGCGAGGGAGTGGTGGGTGGGGAGGAACCTTCTGCTTTACCTTCCTTTTCTCTACCTAGTATCTAGTAGCTTAGCAGTGTATATATCCAAATTGGCCCGTAAGGACCAATACGTCTTTTGCAGTTTGTAAGTCCTTTGTATACTACTTCTCTATTCTTCTTACAACTACTACTGCTGTACTCCAGCTATTCTCCTCCTTTACTATCACCACCAACACTTCTTATTCCTCCTTCTACTATCCATTTCATCCACCTCCACTGTCTACATCTCCACCATTCCCTCCGCTTCCTATTCTTCACCACCAAACCTTCCTCCTTCTCTTCTTCTTCACCACCACCAAACCCTTCCTCCTCCACTCTACCGACCTCCTCCTTCCCTCGCTACTTTCCTCCCTTACTCAGCACCATAAGCCCGTCTGAGGTACTGCTCCTTTATCACCTTCATCATCTCCCTCCCTTCCATCGTCGTTTTTCTTAGATTTCGTCCTTCTTATTTGTTCCTTGTTTTCCCTCTCTCCATCCTCTTAGTAGTATCCTCCCTCCACCTCCTTATGTTCTTCCCTATCTCCTTCCTCCCCTCTACTACTACAAACTAGTCTTCCTCCTCTTCGTTCACCCCCTCCTCTTCTCCCATTTCCCCCTCTTCTTATCTCCCTCTCTTCCCTTCTCCTCCACCTCGTCCTCTTGCGACTTTCCTTCCTTATTCAGCATCATAAGCCTGTCTGTGGCACTGCTCTTTCATCACTGTCCTTCATCTTCTGCCCTCCCCCTCTTTATCCTATACCTCTTTCTCTCTCTCTCTTTTTCCACCTGCTTTGCTGTCCTTTGTCTAACAATTAACGTATATGGGAATGAACAGTTTATTTTCTAAGGCCGGATAACCACTTTTGGACCAAGTGGTTCTCTCCTTCACCAATTTTCCTTGTGTCTTTTTCAGTTCCAGAGAAGGGGAGCGGGAGGGGGGCCCCTCCCCCTCTTCTTCTTTGCATTCTTCTCCTTGTTTCCCTCTCCTCCTCTTATTCTATATCGTTCTCTTCTCCTTCTCATCATCACCATCACGTTAACCTTTTTAATAGCGCTAGTATTATCTTCTACTCCACCTCTCTCTTCATTAACTAGTCTTGTCTTCTCGTGCACCATCTTCTAATAAGTAACACCCCGTTCTTAACATTAATCATCAATTACAAACCTCAATGTACTTGAATAAACTAATGAAAGCATATGGTCCTCCCGGGATTCGAACTCTGGTTCTTATATGCAACTTTATTATTATATCTTATACTACTTTCATTATTACGTCTTCATATAACTACCTAAATTATATATATATACAGTATAATATATATATATATATATATATATATATATATATATATATATATATATATATATATATATATATATATATATATATATATATATATATATATATATTTATATATATATATATATAAACACTTGTTATATTAATACTTGTTAATATCATCCTACTACTCTCTTTCACATCACCATTCTCAGTCTCACACATCATCTTCTTCATCATCACTGTAAACACCACTACCATCATCTCCAACACCACCACCATCCTCCCCTTCGTCTGTCTCTACTCCCTCCCTTTCGTACCATCATAATTATTCTGTCTCGGGTATTGCTCTTTTACATACTTTATTTCATCATCAGTTTGCTTGTCATCCATCCACCCACCCCTCCTTCTCCCAACCCGATCTTCTTCTCTTCCTCCTCCTCCTGTTATATGTCTTCTTCTTCTTCTTCTTTATTGTTTTCTTCTTCTTACCTTTTCCTTTTCCTGCTACTCTCCTTTCTTTCTTATCACTACAATCATTGTTCTGTTTGCGGCACTGCTGTTTTATCACTGTGTCCTTATTATTGTTCTTCTCCTCTCTCCCTCTTCTTATTTTCTTTCCTAATCTCGCTACTCTCCTCTCTCCCTCTCATACCACCATAATTATTCTGTCCAAGGTACTGCTCTTTTAACAACTTTATATCATCATCATCTCCATCCATCAGAGTTCTTGTCATCCACCCCTCCTCCCAACCCGTTCTTCTTCTTTTTTTTTTTTTCTTCTTCTTCTTCTTCTTCTAACCTTCTTTTTACCATATTTTATTCATCATTTAGTTCTTGTTTTTTTGTCTTCTATATTTTCTTGTTATTTGCTCCTTTATCATATTTTCTTCATCATCTTCTATCCTCCTTTTTATTATTCTAGTGTTTCTTGGTGTTTATCTTCTTGTTCTTGTCTTATGCTCTTTCAACATGTTATTATTCGTATTCATTTATTTTATAATATTTTTCTTCGTATTCATCTTCTCTTGTTATTCTTCTCTTTTCCCTCTTCTCCATTTTCTTATCTTTAGCCTTTTTTCTTCATAGCTTTTCTGTGAGACTCGTTATCCTAACTCACCATCATAATTCTGTTTTATCACTTTGTCTTTAATCCCCTTTGCACCAGCGCCGTCTTTTTAACTTTATCATAGCTGTTATTAGACGATTATATTCAGTTTAAAAAGTGTCTCCGGCAATGAACAGGCTTAGAACTATCTCACTTAACCCTATTTAGTATCACAGATCCTTCTAAAACTGCACAATATTGTCTAAATATAGCTAGAATTAAATAAAAAAGACGTCGCCGGTACAGAAGGGGTTAATTGCCACATGCTGCTATTTGTTTATTCTCCTACTTGTCTTCGTCCTTTATCTTGGCTTGCCTTCTTTGCTAAGTATTATCATTATGTCTAAAGTACTGCCATTCCTTCCTTGCTTAACCCTTTCAGTATACCGTGACACAATTATCCATGTATATATTTTATTGAATTTATTTATTTATTTGTATGTGTGTTTTTTTTTTTTTTTTTGCTATCATCATAAGATTATACTTAGCTTAGGAAGAATTTTTGTGTGCTTAAGGGTAGACTGAGATAGTTTTAACCCTCTGACTACTAGAGATACTTACTAAATGGTATTACCTCGTTTTATATCCAGAATAATATATGCGCCATAGGTACTCAAGGGATTCTTCTTATTATTCCTCCTTCTCCCCCTCCTTCAGCTTTACTATACTGTTATCTACCTAGTAGCTAGTAGCTTAGTAGTGTAGATATCCAATCTGCTTTGTAAGGACCAACAGGTCTGTTGCAGTTTGTAAGTCCTTCGTATTCCTTGGCATTCCTCCTCCGTCTGGTACTCTTACCTTACGAAGCGTCATAAACTTGTTTGAGGTACTACTCTGTTATCAAAAGTCTTCCTCTCTTGCACTACGTCTCTTTCGTTGTCTTCTTCTCCTCCTTCTTCTTCTGTTACTTTTCCCTTACTAAGCACCATAATCTTGTTTGAGGTATAATGGTCTTTCATCACATTTCTTCCTCTCTTGCACTCCCTCTCTCTTGTGTTTCTTTCCCTCTTTTTCCTTCTCTATTGAGGTAGGCCTACAGCTGCCAAGGTGTGAACCTGGTACAGACTATGCACAGTATATAGGCATTTGATCGGTTATCTCATTAAAATTAAAATACATACAGTATATAAATCCATCCAAATGGTTGTATTCGCATTAAAGAAAATTCGCACAGACACACATACTTAGAGATAGTAACTAATACTTAGATGGGAAGTAAGTAATTTTAAGATTAAATGGGAAGTATGTAATTTTAAGATTAAATACTTTTGCTAGACAGCCTTCAATAATTGTCGTTGCCTTCTAAACTGATGCTCTTAGTTTCGCTGGTAACATTATCGTATGTAAGTTGGTGGAGCTTCTGGCTACTGAACTGCTGTTCGACGGTCGAATGGATAGCACAATCACGTGTGAATCTGCTTGACCTGGATTCGATCACAGCCAAATCAGACATATTTGGCATATTAGTAGTACTTTCTAGTGTGCTTCACATGCTCGCACCCAGTTGGGGGACACCTCGACGACGTATACATACGAAAAACACACATAACAAACAAAGCCACTCCAACAGCTTCCTCTCTCTCCAACACTCCTTCTCCCCTCTCAACACTTTGAAAAGTAGATACGAGGAGCCGTGGTGAAGGCTTATCCCTTAATACCTTCACCTGACCTGACCTTCTGAGAGTTCTGGGGTTCAATCCCAATGTTTTAATGGGAAGATATTGTTGGGATGAAATTTGTGTTATGCTTAGTTTCATTGCATTACCACAAAGCCCACCGACAGCCTATGAAAAAACACCCTTGTTGTTTCCAATGCAATACCAATGTTTGAGTATTCTCATATTTAATATATGCTATAACGGCAGTACCTAGTGAGTGAAAATCTTAATAGGGGGTGAGAGAGAGAGAGAGAGAGTTGTCCAAAAGTACAAGATGAGACGGCTACATAATGCGAGGCAAATTCGAGAATCGAAACTGCACCGTGCCAGGAAAAGACAGCCAGGCGCCGTAGGTTTGTGAATCTAGCAATATGAAAGGTTGAACAATTAGTCTGTCTCGTTGTTTCTCTTATCATATGGAATATAAATCTTGACATCATGCTGAGTGAATGCATATATTATACGGTATGCTATTATATAAGCCTAAGTCCGGAGGAAGATTTGGAACATTGGAAGGGGTGACGTGATATATTTTCCTTGCAAGTTATTTATATGGACTGAAGTTGATATTACGAACCTACCCTTTTGCATTAATATAGTTACAAGTAAACCCATCGATTAACATTAGCACTATGAATTAGCCCATTCATTATGATGACCCATTTCTTCTTTTAATTTTGGCTGTAATTAAACTAATTTAATCAATTTAGAAGAATCATATGGGAGTCAGAGGTTAAATGAGTGGTCTATACTTATGTGAGGTATTGTACTGTCACCATTCATATATTTTCATCCTTATTTATGGCTTCTTTTATTATTTTCTTCTTTCTTCTCCTCCTCCTCCTCCTATTGAAGGTACTTACTTCTTTACTTATTATTGTAAGTGTTACTAAGTTGTCAGAGGTACTGACTTGCCCATCCATTCATACATCCTTGTGTCTATACTTTACTCGTTTCTGTTATGTCGGGCTATAATATTTACAGCTCGTGATATAGTCTTTACTAAGATCCAGATCTGGACTTATAGACCGTAAATAACTCAACAGGGTCAAATCTAACACAGTCTTACTCTCACAAATAAGTATTCAATTAGGTACTACAGCACTCAATAACAACACACATAACAATTATAGCACCTTGAAAACAATAACCTCATCCCCTCCTCACAAGCCGGCTTCAGACCTACCTGTTCTACATTAGACCAGGTACTTAACCTGGAACAGGTAATACTATCAGCCCTTTCAAGCCAAAAGACCTGTATCGTAGTATATTTAGATCTCTCCTCTGCTTTCGACACCGTTCCCCACGATCTCTTACTGCTGAAACTATCCAGAATGGGAATAAAAGGACACATGCTGCAATGGTTAAAGTCTTCCCTCTCCAACAGAACAAACCAAGTATTCATCCAAGGCCAGATGTCTAAGACCATAACAACAAAAAAAGGATTACCACAAGGATCCTCACTCAGCCCCCCTTATTCGACGCGTACCTGTCGGACATGCCAAACATAAACCCAGCAAAAACAATACAATACGCCGACGACATAACAATATACGCCTCAGACCATAATCCCCAAATAGCCGAACAAAGGATTCAGGACGCCCTCAACATCCTAGGGAACTGGACTAATGAATCAAAACTAAGTATCAACCCAACCAAATCGCTATACCAGATCTTCACGAGAAAGAAAAACTACAGACCTCCAAGATTCACGCTTAATGGAGAAGATTTGCTTCCTACACAGAGCCACAGATATCTCGGAGTAATTTTTGATGCTCCACTCCTCACTTGGAAAGACCACATAGACTACCTGATATACAACACCAACCAAAGACTGAACATCATGAAAGCAATCGCAGGCACAACATGGGGTGCAGACGCCACAACCCTCCGAACATTCTACATAGCATACATCAGAAGTAAACTTGACTACTGTGCCCAAGCATTCGCCTCAGCCGCACCGACCCATCTTCATAAACTGGAGGTGGTACAGAATTCAGCAATGAGGATCATAATGGGGGCCCTTAAATCAACCCCGGTGGCCAGCCTTCAGTGTGAAGCAAATCTAATCCCACTCCACACCAGAAGGGATATACAGTGTGCCACCTACTTCTCAAAAATCTATGCTGCCCCACCTTCCCACCCATTCTCTGCATCTCTCCGCAATGTACCAGTACAGCCTCAAGGAGCTCCCATCCATAAAGCACCCTTCCGAGAGCGCGTAGGGCAAATTATACATAGAAAATCACGCATATTCCTTGGTTGCCACTCAACCCCCATGGTACCACCAGTCCCACCATGGGAATACATCCCACCCACAGTCCAGACAGACCTCATCAACTCAACAACCAAGAAAAACAACTCGGCTGAGCTCAAGCAAGAGTTCCTCGAAGTCCTCCACACCCAGCACCAAAATTCCACCCACGTATACACAGATGGATCACACATCAGTACCAGTAATAACAACAGCAAATCTGTGTCTTCAGCATTATGGATCCCAAAATTTCACCTTACCATGGGATGGAAGCTACCCAAACAAAGGAGTGTTTACAGCAGAGCTCTATGGACTCCTCCGTGCACTTGAGATCATCAACACCCTCCCAGTAAGTGCCTACACCATTTGCTGTGACTCCAAAAGTGCCATACAAGCCATCAACTATAACACCAAGACAAACAAGGAAATAGTATACCCTATGATCCAACTCCTCACCACCCTCCACTCTCAAGGATATACAATATCCCTCCAATGGGTACCCAGCCACATTGACATCCTCCATAATGAAATAGTGGATGGACTAGCCAAAGGGATGCACTCCTTCCACCTAACAACAGTCATACCCTACACCACAACCGACCGGACAAACATCCTCAGAGAAGACGTCCTCCAAGACTTCAAGGAAGAGTGGAAAATAACCATAGCTGGCACACAATACAGTAACATCAAGTCAGAGTGGTCAGTGTGGAAACACTCCATCTACAAGAACAAAGCCTTAAACACCGCGGCTCTCCGCCTCAGAACAGGACACACCAGACTGGGAGGGCATATGTACAGGATGGGACTGCAAGCAAATGAAAATTGCCCGTACTGCCTCACACCTGAGACAGTGGAGCATTATCTACTCCACTGCCACAGACATTACGGTGCCCGCACCCACCTCAGAAGTGTAGTAACCCAACAAGGAGGAACATTCAACATCAAGCATATCCTAGGTGGAGGAGACCTACCACAGCACAGTAAACATGTCATCGCATCAGCCCTAGGAACCTACATCAGAACAACAAACAAAATCACAAGCATATAAAATTACCATCCAACTGAATCTGTACTATACCACCACTGATCATCATCATCATCATCTCTGACCTCACCCTCACCTTGACTTGAATCACACAGTACACATAGAGCAGTACAGTACTGTACTGTACTGCAACTGATCATCATCATCATCTCTGACCTCACCCTCACCTAGACTTAAATCACCCTGACCTCAAAAGACAACGACAAACTTACCCCTCATATACAGTACAGTAGTATAAAATCCACCTTTACTATCTCTCCTAACCCCTATTATACTAACAATTGTTCTTTTCACCCCTCCTAAAACGCCTGTGCAGTAATCTGGAGACACCACAATCCTCCAAGCAAACTGCACATTTAAACAATAAGAAGAAGAACACCTGTTTATTCAATTAGATCTAATACCTGAAAATCAGAATGTAGCTTCACCTAGATAATTATGGAAACTATCAGGCAAGGATTACAAGGCATATAAATGGTGGATCATGAATGGGGAGCAATTGCTCTTCAACTGAGGTTATAAACAAGGTGAATAATATACAAATAAATAATACACGTGACTTATAGAATCAACCCTTAATAATAATCGTGATGTGAGTCAAGTGTCTTCCGTAAATAAAACAACAGTGAAAGCACTAGAACACAATCTCAAACAAGAGAGGCTGGGAGAGTTGAGAGAGTAAACAATAACTCAGGTTTGGAGGCTGAGTCACACGACAGGTAGTGGCGAGCCGGCTAGGTAGCCGCGGTATTCTCAAGTGATCTTCCTACTTAAACTGTGGAGGTCAGGTCACCTACTGGACTGCGGTGGCTGAAATTAATCTCAAAGTTAATGCAACTAGAATTGTAATTTAAATAATGTTACTCTGAAATTGGTGGCAAAGGATGATTTATTTTATTTTGCAAAAGATTAAGTGGGTGGACTAAATTATGTAATTTCTAATGAATATCTTATATTCACGTCAACGATCGTATGTAAGAATAACAAACGAGCCGAGGAATTCAGATATAAATTGAATATACAATTAGGAATGGAATACAGAAGGATACTATTAATTGTATATAAGAACAGATTATAATTGACTAAACAAGCTTAGACAATGAACGCTCTGGAACTATCAAGGAATGACAGTGTAATTAATAATTAATTCAATATTAATTATGAATAGAAGGTGACGCACACGACGGAGTTGTGCTAAGGTAATACTCAAAATAGTATTACCAAGACGTCTGCACGAGTTAACAGTCTTACAATGAACATACACTGGAATTAAAGGTGTATGGTGAGTGATGTGGAATTAAGTAACAGACTCTATGCAATGCTAAAATTCCTGAGCATGAAGAATCAGAATTACTTACATCAGTAATCAAATGAACGTAAACACTAGTTCATTAAATAATTACAATGGAGTTTAAATAAGAGAGTAAAAATGGGGGAACTCGGGAAATAAATGTGTTGATAAAATAGCAACACTTCTCAACGAGGATACTGTGATAAATTAATTATAAAATTGGGCGTAGGTTCTAGGTAATCAGTGATGAATCAAGAAGGGTAATTACACACGAAATACACTCGACCTCAACTTGCAAAATACACAACAGAATACATATATTAGGAAAATCTGTGAGTGTGGCAAGGTGAGTTAATTAAAACAAATGTATATAACGTAACACTAGGTCTTAAACACAGACCTTAACTAAGTCTTTATATAACGATTCAGAAGGATTAACACAATATGCAATTAAGGATCTTGGGCACAGATCTCAGAATTAATTACGGTAACACAACACGATTCACATATTTTAACCTATACCTCAACAACAATAACACAACGAAAAGACACACAGAACCTTAGGGAATGTTTGGAGGGCTGGCCAACGTAGGTCGTAGGTCCTAGGGGCAGCACTCCCGGGGGCAGGGCGTCCTCGGGCAGCACTTCCGGGGGCAGGGCGTCCTCGGGCAGCACTTCCGGGGGCAGGGCGTCCTCGGGCAGCACTTCAGGCTCCAGGCTTCAGGAAGGTGGGGCGTCCCTCCGAGAGGACTCCAGGGTGCACTTCAGGATCGCACACTCTCCGGGCATGGCTGGTGCAGGCTGGTGCAGGCTGGTGCCAGCTACACTGTTCCTTAGCTACTCGGTTCCTGGGTAGGGGTTGAATAGTAGGGTTGTGTAGCTTGCGTACTTTTCCACAATTTACCTGAGATAATGTGCGGCGTTTTCCTTGACTCCCGTTTACAGGTGTTCAACATCAGAGGGATAGTGTGAAATGGTTGTGATGAAGTTGTGAGGTAAATACTTATCGTAGGTATACATAGTGGTGGTTTACATGGAAACATATGTGCTAGGTAGCTCATTAATTACTTAAGACCTAGTTACTTAGTTTAATAAGGGAGAAATGGGATGTGTACGGACTCCTCCATGAGCTACAATCCTAAACAAACATTTTTATAGCTCGCTAAAAAGTTGTTCTTGGTCGAGGTTTATTGGATCTCCCGACCCGCCATAAGGTGTCCTCTCGTTTATATCCATTTCTATCGGTAGACTTCAGGCCATTGATGTTTGATTTGCATAACCACTTCTTCCGTGGCTTCCATATCCGGGAGCTGAGGAAATGTAGCTCTGTGCCGGGCATAGGGCTGCGAGGGGGCGTCACCGGAGCAGGTGGCTAATGAGTTAGGGGGACCTCCCACACCTGGCTGTTGTCGCAGAAAATGGGGGAAGCAGGGGTCGCTTTTCTATTTGTCCCTTGGCCAGAGCATGGGAAAACAGGGGTGGCTCCTGCATTTCTCTCGTCTTTATAAAGTCTTGGAGTTGCAGACTGGCTACTCTGCAACTGCTTCTTGGATGGCTTGTCTTCAGACCCGTAATTTCAGTTTCCTTATCATCATTTCCATTATCGCTTCTTCTAGTTACTGTTTGTTATTCTTGTCTTCCTTCCCCCCCCCCCTCTCTTCACTATTATCTTTTGCTACATAATTTATACAATTTTATAACTGCTGCCCTGTCTTTACTCGTCTTGTCCTTTTCTTTATTTATATTATATATTTTATATATTGTTCATGTTGTGTATACTTATTCATCTTTTATCTCTCTCTCTTCCCACTCCTCCTCCGTATCATGCTTCCTTCCTTACTAAGCCTTATAAACTGTCTGTCCACAGTCTTCTCTTTCCTTCCTGCTTCTTTATTTGTGCCTTGCTAGTTCCTTCCTCTACAATATCATCACTATTATTATTATTATTATTATTATTATTATCATTATTATTATTACATCTTCTCTCTTTACTGTTTCATTCACTTGTTTCTCTCTCTATTCTTCTTCTCCTTTTCTCCTTCTCCCGTTTCTCTAAATTCTTCTCTCATTTCTCCTCTTCCTCCAACTTCTTCTCTCTTTCTCTTGTTCCCCTTAATTCTTCTTTCCTTTCTTCTTCTCCTCCTTCTTTTCTCCATCCTTTCCTCTTCTTTTTTATCCTCCGACTTCTTCTCTCCTTCTGTTGCTCTTCATTCTTCTCCTCCTTCTTCATTCCCATCCTTTCCTCTTCTCCCTTCTCCTCCTACTTTTTCTCTCCATCCTTTCCTCTTCTCCCTTCTCCTCCTACTTTTTCCCTCCATCCTTTCCTCTCCTCCCACTTTTCCCCTCCATCCTTTCCTCTTCTCCCTTCTACTTTTTCTCTCCATCCTTTCCTCATCTTTCTTCTCCTCTTACTTTTTCTCTCCATCCTTTCCTCTTCTCCCTTCTCCTCCTACTTTTTCGCTCCATCCTTTCCCCATCTTTCTTCTCCTCCTACTTCTGTCTATCATCATTAATCTCTTGCTACTTTCCTCCCTTACGAAGCACATTAATATGCTCGTAAAGTACTGCCATGTGTCCAGTCTTTATTTCTTCCCCATTTCCTACATCTTTTATCTTATGCCACACTATTTTTTTCTTGTTTCACGCTATCTTTTTATTTCTTATATCACACAATGTTTTCTTATATCACACTATTGTTTCTTATTCTACGCTATTTGTTCTTCTCTCACACTATTTTTTCACATTTCACACTTATTTTTGTCTTAGTCCACACTATTCTATCTTATTATTCTTAATTCACACTATTTTCCTCAGTCCACACTATTTTGTCATATTTCACACTATATTTTTCTTCCTCTTCTATATTCTGTCTTCTTCTTTTCGTTTCTTTCCTTCGATCCTTACTAAATCCGCTATCACATAAGCTGATCTGGCAGCTTATGAAGTAAACTTATTAGATTATATTGTCACCTAAATTAAAGGGGGAGGGGAGATGTTTCTGGACCCCCTTCTCCCTCATGCTTAGTTCCATTAGTTTTGAATTTTCAAGACGTTCGCCCCATTAGTTTGGTGATTTTAAGACCTTTTGCCCCATTTCGTTGTCAATTTTATGACCTTTCGTGCCATTTACGTGTCGATATATCTGTAGCGAATGATAGTAAGCCTGTAAATTAGGAGGAACTGGCCTTTGGCTAGGACATTATCCTACCGAAAAATGTAAACATTTATCACTTGGGGGTGATATTTTTTAAAGCTTGATGGAGGTCATTAAAAAAAATCCATCTTCAGTCTGGTACTAAAGATCCCAGAAATGTTGCCGGTAAAACTGTTTACCTCGTAATGTTGACAATCATTTAATATCTCGTGTGATACCCCCTAACATTAGCTGATGCCACGCTTAGGGGAGTATTAAGATTTCGTTGAATTATTATTGAAGGTTTTGATTGGTTTTGCCATTTTAAACCAATGTGTTTTTAGATTGCTCCTCTTCTTCTTCTGCACCAAACCTCCTCCTCATTTTCCTTCTGCTTCTCCCCCTTCTTCTTCCTCCTCCTTCTCCTCCTCTTTCTCACTCTACTTCCTTCCTTCCTTACTAAGTTCTACAAACGAATCTGAGGTACTGCTTTGTCCTCATTCTGTCCTTCCCTTCCTTCATTTTCTTTTATTCTTTACTCCCACCTTCTTATTCTTCTTTATCTCCACCATCTTCTCGTTCAAATAAATATTCAAGCACGTAAAGTAACAATTGTCCTCATTTATGGACCTACAGTACAATCATCCGATATAGACCAGATATTCTACGATATATAGAAGAAATTAGTTGTAAAGAAGATTCTATCATTTTTGGTGACTTTAATCTACCAGTTACATAATGGGGTGCATAGTTAAATGCTCACTCGGGACTCAATCTATATGCAAATCTTCAAAAGAGTGTCCAACACCCAGCAAGGGGAAACAACATATTGGATATTATTCTATCTACAAATGAAAATCTGGTAAATAGCGTTAAAATTGGACCTAAATTTAGTTCTAGTGATCATCGGATTGTATCATTAAATATTAACATGAAAACAAATCAAGAAATTGAGAGCAAAGAAAAAGTCGCAGATTATCAGAAGGCGTACTTTAGCAAACTTAAAAGCTTAGTCAAAAAGTATCCATGCTAAAAAAAGCCACAAAGATTAATAACAATAAGTTAGAACATTACAGACTGCGGTGAACAACCAAAAATCTCATCAGACGAAGTAAGAGAATTCTACAACTCCTCATTGCCAACACCAACAAATAAAATCCGAAACAATTTTATAGCGATAAAAGGAAGAAAATTATAGTAAACTTGATAATAGGCTTTCCACTGACGATGGTGAACATACAGATAACGAAGTAGAAATGGCAAACATCCTCAATAATTATTTTGCATCAGTTTTTACAACAGGGGACATTTCCGGAAACAAACAAACCCCTATGAATCAAACAAATAGCACTGACCTTAGTAACTGCACAATTCAGTAAAGTGATATTTGGAAACAATCAACAATATAAATATAAACAAAACCCCATGCCCTGACAATATATCCCAAAGAATTCTAAAAGAAGCTAAACACAAGATATTAAAACCCCTCTCCGCTCTGTTCAACAAATCACTAAGTATTGGAAAAGTTCCCCACGAATGGAAATTAGCTAAGGTGACGCCCATATTTAAAAAAAAACAAAAAAACAGTCATCTCCAGGCAATTATCATCTAATTAGCTTGGCTTCGATAGTTGGCAAACTGATGGAAACAGAAAAATATATATACGAACAGAAAAACATTTACAGGAAAATATAATCATAAAAGATCCGCCACACGGATTTAGAGACAGACGTTCATGCCGAACAAATTTACTTGATTTCCACAACAAATTTTATATAACGTACAATAAGGAGAGAGCAATCGATATAGTTTATCAGCATTCGATACAGTGCCCCATAAGCGACTTTTAACAAACTAATAGCACATGGTATTACAGGAAACACACAGAAATGGCTTGTAGGCCTAGTAAACAGCGAGTTGTAATTAATGGAAAATAATCAGTGGTGTAATGCAAACAATGGCATTCCTCATTAATTTACATAAATGCCATTGACAAAACAATACAATGTAAAATATCGAAGTTTGCAGATGACACAAAAATTACAACAGTATACAGTATACGTTGGCAATAATTACAACAGTATACAGTATACGTTGGCAATAATTACAACAGTATACAGTATACGTTGGCAATAATTACAACAGTATACAGTATTCGTTGGCAATAATTACAAGGTGACCTTGACACTTAATTAAGTAAGCTGGTCAGAAAAATGTCAAATGAAGTTCAACACTGAAAAATACACAATATTACACATCGGTAGTAACAACGTTCACAAAAACTACTCAATGAATAACTATCAACTTTCAAATGCAGATAAAGAAAAAAATCTGAGAGTTATAAATAATATCTAGCGATCCATGTAAACAGTGTACAGAGGCAGTAAAAATTGCTGGTGGGATTCATTGGTAGAAAGTTTAAATTCAAATATAAGTCATACCTACTCTATACAGCTTACTTGAGCGTCCCCATCTTAAATATTGCGTGCAGTTCTGGTCACCATACTAAAAAAAGGACATTAACAAACTGAAAAAAGTGAAACACAGAGACACAACAATGATACATAGATTGCGAAACAAACAATACAAGGTTATATAAAGGAACCACATTTGTTTGGCCTAACCAAACACAGATTGAAAGATGATCTAATATGGATTTTCAAAAACTTAAAGGGATTCAACAACCTTCTTCACTATCGACTGATCAAACTTTACTAGAAACAATGGCTGTAAGATTATAGAAAATTGCTATAATTTTATTGAAGCAAAAACTTCTTCAACCGTGTTATGAACATTTTCTACCTTCAAATATTGTGATACAGTTGAGATTTTCAAGAAACATCAAGATAAACACTTGGCCACTAACCCTTAATTAACACTATTTCTTTCAGAATAACTCTTAACTCGTAATGAAGAAATACCACATAACGCAATGTAAATCACATTTCTGCATACATTTTTACCCATGGCCGGAAGCTATGTTGTTGTTTTTATACTGTATTTGTTCAGGATCTTAGATGTAAAATTAGCATACGCTACTAATAAATCCCCTTTCATCCTAGTCAAACAGAAATTCCATGTATGCTTTTCCATACTGCATGGTATTTTTTCCAACTGTTTCCACGCCAACGCAAGCTAGAGGGAGTGGTGGACAGGGAGGACCTTCAGCTTTATTATCGTTTACTCTACTTAGTAGTTAGTAGCATAGCAGTATAGATATGCAAACTGCCCCGAAAGGACCAAAAGGTCTGTTGCAGTTTGTAAGTCCTTTGTATACCCACCTGCTTCTCCTTCTTTTCCTCTTACTCCACTTTCTTTTCCTCCTCCTCCTCCTTCTTCTCCTCCTCTTCTCTTTACATCTCCTCCTCAACATCTTCCCCTTCCTTATCCGGCTACCCCCTTCCTAAATAAACACCATAATATTGTCTAAATTACTGCCCTGTCTCTAGTTTTATCTTCACTTACTCTGAGCAATGCCATTAAACCAATGTATGTAAATTTATTGTATTCTGGCGAGTACTATATATATTATTAATATTGTTTCCTCTTCCTTCTTCTTTGTTTATCCTTCTTCCTCTTTTTTAATTTCTTTTCCTCCTACTTCCCTTGCCTTTCCTCTTTATCCTATTCTGCTTTCCTCCTCCTCTTTCTGTCAACTTTCCACATTATCCTTCTCCTTCTCTCGTGTCTCCTCCTCTTAGTGATGTCATCATAATGATGTCTAAAGTGCTGCCTTCTATTCAACTAATTTTCTTCACTTCGCTTTATTTAATTCTTTACTCCATACTTCTCTTTTCATTGTACTCATCTTCATCATAATTTTTCTCTTGTTCTACCATCCGAATTTTTGTTTATCTTTCTCTCTCTTCTTCTTTCCTTCTCCCCTCCTCCAACTTCTGCTACCCTCCCGGCTTTATTTTAGTATCATAATATTACCCGTCTGCAAATCTTCTCTTCCTTTCCTTCTCACAGCTATATTTACCCCTTCTTCGTTTTTTCTTGGCATCATCATTATCTCCTCCTCCCCTCCTTCCTTCCCCTCTTCCTTTCCTACTCCCTTACTGAGCATCATAATAATGTCTGAAGTACTACCCTGTCTCCAACTCTTGTCTTCCTTTCCATCTTACATCATTATTTACTCCTTACGATTCCTCCTCCTTTCTTTCTTCTACTTGTCCTCCTCATCCCCTTCATCTCCTTCTCCTCCCCCCTCATCTTTTTGTACTGCCCTAGTTACTAAGTATCATGATAAATGCGAAATGTTGTCAATAGAGTGCTCCTCCTCAGATGGTGTGTTTTATCCATCAATAAAGTTTGAAGTACTACCCGTCTCCAACTTTATATTTCCTTCCTTCTTACTTTTTTTTTTTTTTGTATTTTTGTTTTCTTCTATATTCCAACTACTCCCTCTCGGGCATAGGCTGAGAGCCTGTACATTCCACCGCTCAACACGGTGAAGCCCGTGAGGTCTTGTTCCAGTCTGGGAAGTGAGACATGCGAACCATCCACCATGGCTCGAAGCAGCTCCATCTCTGAAGCGGCTGGTTGCTTCGCCCAAGTGCTTCACCGTCTCACCCTCCAGACTCAGACCCTCACTCTCAGAACGCCACCTATTGAGCAGTGAACTCACTAGGCATTGTCCCCCTGTAACATATTTTGAATATGGGAATATTCATACAGTGTTATTTAATCAGGGAACAATGAGGGTATTTTTTTGGCATTTCGGTGGGCTTTGTGGTAATGCACTGATACTAGGTACAGCACAAATTCAGTCCCAGTAATATCTTCCCATTGACATATCGGAATTTGAACCCGGGTCCATTGGATTACCAATCCAGTGGCATGACCACTCCACCACACCTCCCCTAATTTACTCTTTACTTCTTTTTATCCCCCTTCTTCTTCTTCTTCCCTTCCTCCTTCTTCTTGTCCACCTCCTCTTCGTCATCATTTTGTATTCATATTCTTCTTCTTCTCCTTTGCTATTGCCTTATTAACCATCATGATAACATGTAAAGTACTACCCTTTCTTCAACTTTACCTTCCCTTCCTTCTTACTCTCTTTATTTACTCTTTACTTGTCCTCCTCTTCTCTTTTCTTCTTCTCCACCTACTTCCCCTTCTCCTCCGCTACTTCCTTACTAAGCATCATAATACTGTCTACAGTACTGACCTGTCTCCACCTTTACTTTCCCTTCCTTCTTACTTCTTTATTTACCCATTGCTTCTTGTCTTCCTAATCCTCTCCTTCCTCTTATTCCTGCTAGTTCCTTCCTGTCTAAGTATGATGATGCTACTTAAAGATTAAGGATTACAGTATGACGTATTTTGACAGTTTATTCTAGATATCATTAGACGATTTCTATACAGCTTAGGAAAGATATATATTTTTTTTTTCTATGTGATTGAGGGAGGCAAAAGGCATAACTGCCTATAGCGAATGCCTCCCCCATAGTTGAAAGAGTGACAGGGCCAAAATCAAGGGACGTTCGAGCCAAAATGCCTGGACACACGGAGTTTGAAGCAATTTAAGTCATAGGAAGAGGGAAAGACTGATTCTGGGAGAGAGTTCCAGAGCTCAGATGTTGAGTAGAAGAAAGTTTGAGAGTAACGTTTCACTCTTGGGTTGGAGAGTTGCACAGAGTAGGGGTGGGATTGAGTTGCAAGACGGGTACCACGTGCCCTACGTAAAGGAGGTGGTATGCACTGGGATAGCTCTGAGGAACACTGATTATTATAGTAGCGATAGAATAGCGAGAGAGTCTGGGAGTTAAAAGGTAAAAGCTCTCTCAATTAAACCTCTGATTTCCAAATACAGTTCTTAATCTGAATAAACTCGTTTAATAATAGCCAGACTATACGGTCAAAACGCGTCATAATCGTCAAGAAGTTTATAATTTGTACGTTGTGTTTATTCCCCTGGCTTTCTTTATCTTTACTCGTCATCTAAACCAGTAATTCTCCTTTTCCTCAATATCCTATTCACAATAAAAATTTGGTAATTTTTTATATTTTATTATAAGAATAATTCCATTTCTACCTATACTTATAATATATGACGTAAATGTATGCTTACTAGTGTTTTAATTGTATTTTAGTTTGTTGGTAATGGAAGAATTCCAATGTATAAGTTCAAACTAGAAGAGTGAATATTTGACGACTATGCAGCAACAATTTGTCCTCCGGAAGGATTAGTTCCAATTACAATTTATCTGTACAATCGCTAGTCAAAGATCTACATAATTTGACTTTGGCTTTAAGTCACACTAACCATGAACTCAATAGAAAAACGCCTGCATGGAGTATGGCAATATCTTACTCCTTATTTGATAGATACTGTATATACGCGCGATCGATAGCTTGCTATTGACGAGGTATAATTATCTATTTATTATTTAATAATGGAGTTTCCTTAGAACAAACAAAGTTACCAAATGGCAGGTCTGAGTACCTTTATTCCTGACTACAACTCAAACTAAATTATTCTAACACAAACCCGCCAAATAATGCGAGCTAGATTACTGTAATTTCCTATCCCTTCTCTTGGAGACAGACTTACACAGTCTTCTACCTCTTTGATATGCTCCTTTGATATACCTAGTCTCTTTTGATAGGCTGAGGGTTGAACTCTGTACCTCCAGTTATATAATACTTATGCTAAAGTAATATTTCAAATTTCCATTTAACTCACCATTTACATGTCTAATGCCCCTTTCCCACTGATGCGATTTCATACGATTTTCGTCGCCGAGGACGTAGTCTTGTCAATTCGCAAGGATTCATGTGCGACGTATACGATTTTGACCGTTACAAACAGATAACAAATTATACTCGGCGAAGATGTCGCCGATGAATGCGACGCAATCGCCGCCTTGTGCGACGTTATCGGCGAAGTGAGCGATGTTTCGCCGATGCTCTCTGCGAGGAATGTCACATTTTCAAAAATATCTTGCGATATCATGCGATGGGTGAAAGAAAACTCGAGGAATGTCACATTTTCAAAAATATCTTACGAGATATCATGCGATGGGTGAAAAAAACCTGGCCGAATGTTCTGCGACGTCTTCGGCGATTCAAGCGATGACACGAAAGTCTTAATATTGACAACGAAATGGGGTGAAATGTCTTAAAATCGCCAAACTAATGGGCCGAATGTCATAAAATATGAAAACTAATGGGGTTAACCATGAGGAAGGAAGGGGACCAGAAAAACGACCCATCTCCCCTTAATTCGAAGATTGGCAATGCTTCGCCGGAGACATTTTTCTATCAAATAATGTACAAATTTAGCTTGCTCTCAAAACAAAAAATATATATGTTGGCTCGCTACCGCTCACCAGGAAAATATTGAAACCTGGATGGGGGTAAACGTCTTAAAACAGTAGGCTGAACGGGGCCGAACGGATACAAGGCAAAGAGAGAGGGAGAGAAAGAGAGAAAAAAAAAAAAAAGGAGAGAGGGAGAGAAAGAGAAAACAAAAAAAGGCGAGGTGGGCTCATAAGCCGTAACACAAACATTGAGCCCACCTCGCCTATTTTTGTTTTCTCTTTCTCTCCCTCTCTCCTTTTTTTTTTTTTTTCTCTTTCTCTCCCTCTCTCTTTGCCTTGTATCCGTTCGGCCCCGTTCAGCCTACTGTTTTAAGATGTTTACCCCCATCCAGGTTTCAATATATTCCTGGTGAGCGGTAGCGAGCCAACATATATAATTTTTTGTTGTTGGGAGCAAGCTAAATTTGTACATTTTTCGACAGAAAAATTTCTCCGGCGAAGCCGGATTTCTCCATATAATGCTGGTTCGCTATCGCTTGCCAGGAAGATATCGATATTTGGATGGGGATAAACGTCTTAAAACAGTAGGCTGAACGGGGCCGAACGGATACAAAGCTAAATTTGTACATTTTTCGACAGAAAAATTTCTCCTGCGAAGCCGGATTTCTCCATATAATGCTGGTTCGCTATCGCTTGCCAGGAAGATATCGATATTTGGATGGGGGATAAACGTCTTAAAACAGTAGGCTGAACGGGGCCGAACGGATACAAGGAGGATATCTCCTCTATCTAGAGGGAGTGAAAGAGAAAACAAAAAAACGAGGAGAGGGAGAGAAAGAGAAAACAAAAACAGCGAGGAGGGCTCAATGTTTGCGTTACGGCTTATGCGCCCACCTCGCTTTTTTTGGTTTTCTTTTTCTCTCCCTCTCTCCTCGTTGTTGTTTTTTTCCTCTTTCTCTCCCTCTCTCTTTGCCTTGTATCCTTGTAATAAAATGATTTTTTACCGAGATATGCTGTATGGGATGGATTTAATGGCGAGTTATACAGAGTTAGCCAATCATCGCGTGGCTTAACTGGATATGCGACATCTTGAAAGGTGGGTTGCTGATTGGCAGGTGTCCTTAGGTGTGCTTTGGCAATAACCTGGGCAATCTCCTTCAGCATTTTCTTGCCCAAATGGCAGCTGGTGACTGGCTCACGCCATGTTTACCGCAATTATATTTTTTATTTATATAATTATTACTCTCAATATTTTTGTGGTACTAAAGTTAGCAGCTAATCAACAACCGGCGTTTGACATGATCACAGCACCTGACGTTCATCAGAGTCACGACCCAAGTGAGAGGAAATGTGATAACAAACAACCAATCAGCAGCCAGCGTTTTGGGATAAGGAACCTGTGGTGCAATGGCCTGATCAAACACCTTTCCTTTCCCACAAGCTGATCGATCAACGGCACATCAATAACTTTCATCGTCTTCTCGCTTCATTTATTCCGGCAAAGAGAACATTCTTCCCACGGTGGAAGGCCAATACTCCTACAAGCCGCCAAATAATAGATGAAACTTGTTGCCGGGATATTATTATGATGCAAGGAAAGTAAAAAAGGAGAATAAAGAACATCAAAGGAGCCGCCTGGGCACCTGTCACCCGAGCCGGGCGGCTCAACCAATCAGCGCGCGAGCTGCATGACTGCGAGTTATAAAAGGAGAGGAGAGAGGGGAAATCACTCGTCCCCAGGCTCCCCAACAACGTCCAAGACAGCAGCCACGGAAACGCCTGAACATCTACAAACCAATCAATAGGAGCAGCCTTCCACCACCTCCTCCTGCAGTCTCGGCATCGCCACCTCCATCAGCAGTCAACATCACCGGACCAGTAGCAGCCTCGACTCCAGCACCTGCCACCATTAATCATCCGGTGGCACTCCCCTCCACGTCGTCTGAGTACACTGTGTCCACCATAGGAGAAATAGTCGACGTGGAGACGATCGAGGAAGAAGGAGTCAAGGATGCAGCACCAAGAGGAAAAGGACGTCCCACCCCTGAATCACCTTTATGGAGAACCATTTTGGGGGACACCGAAGCAACCCCTGATCCATCTTTTACACCAGAGCAAGTAGAAGGTCTAAGGATCTTCCAAAGTCAGCTGTTCAAGATCAGGAGCTCCATGAAAAAACCAAAAAGATCGAGAAAGACCTTCAACATGGAAGAATTCGTTAAACACCAACATTAACACCATCGACTTCTTCACCACCACCATCAACACCACCATCTCCTGCCTTCATCTTGCAGCCTCCCAGCCCCCTTCTTGGCAAGCCATACTGATCCAGCCCAATACTCAACTCACGCACGTTGGGTCAAGCCCCGACACTCTATTTGCTCTCACTTTTACCACTGTCTCTCCTACTTAACCAATAAAAACTTCCCTTCTTTCACCCTCACCCACCTTTTCTATATTCATTTGAATTGAATTGGAATATATAGGGGCAACCCTGCCTACAAGATTGCAACCCTGATAATAGATCAGAAAGGTTAAGCAACGTAGGGTCTGGTCAGTAGTTGGATGGGTGACCGCGCCTGGTACCAGCACAGCAGTTGCTGGGTGGGTGATTGCACCCGGTACCGACATTGACCAGATGTTGCCCTAGGGGTGGGTGAAATTTCCCTGGCTTGCCACCAGGGTTCAAGTAGCCCAGGAGTGTTGAACAAACTCCATTCCCTGTCAGTTCCGTCTCACTCAGACGAAAATGAGTACCTGGATTCATGGTGGCTAAAATGAATTCAGGGGCCTGATTGGTGGTTTCCTACAACCAATCAACACACGAGACTGAGAACTTGGTTAGCCACCAGGATTGCTCAGTGGTCATTGGGCAGGCCTTCTCTCGTGTTCGCCTCGTCCCACCCATACGTTAAACTGGGTACCTGGAGTGTAAAATCGGCCTTGGCGTTGGTCGTATCACTAGGGTAAATTTGATTACTTGCCTCACCTTTACTATATACTTCCCGGGATATACACAATGAAGCAACTTGGTTGAGCCCGAGAACTTTCAGTCTTCTACTGTACTTCTCACTTCTCAGCTTGTTCTTCCTCTGTCCATTGCTCTTCTTTCCTTCTTTACTCCAGCCATCTGGTCTGGTCTGGAAGGAGGCAGAGAGACATATGGCACCGGCAGGGTCGGACCCTTTCTTTGGCACTCCTGTAGCCTTCCAGCATATTCCCGTCACATACCAGGGGAATAGTAGCAGATCAGAGAGAATTTGTGGGTGATATGCAGCAGCAGCATCAAGCTTCTAGAATCCAGATTAATCGATCACCATTCGAATAAATTCACCTGAAATACCCGAGAGCTTGTTCCCATACTGCACCAGATTTCAAGGCAGTTCCAGAAGCAGAAGAGACAGGGGAACCGAAAGAAGAATACATGAGCAGTATTTACTGGCCTATCCCAAGGTTTTAAGAGGAAGGATTGTAGCCAGTAATAATATAATTATGGGACCTACTGGCCTCACAACGAAGTTAAAAGTAAGGAAAAACAGACAGACCTGATGGTGCCAACCAAATAAAATTGATGTCACCTACATTAGGTGAAATAAATGAATAAAGGTTTAAGACAGGAAATTATGTAATAAAGTAGACGTGCCGTTTTGCCCAAAATCAAAACGGCATACCCAACTCTGCGATGGGTTACCATCATCACTACTATTACCACCACCATTACTTCTACTATCTTCACTACAACTGTCACCATCATCACTACTACTATCATCATCACCATTACTATCATCATCACTTCTTTCATGATGAGATGGGGAGGTGTGGTGGAGTGGTCATGCCACTGGATTGGTAATCCAATGGACCCGGGTTCAAATCCCGATATGTCAATGGGAAGATATTATTGGGATTGAATTTGTGCTGTATATAGTATCAGTGCATTACCACAAAGCCCACCGAAATGCCCAAAAAAAAACCCTCATTGTTCCCTGATTAAATAACACTGTATGAATATTCCCATATTCAAAATATGTTACAGGGGGACAATGCCTAGTGAGTTCATTGCTCAATAGGTGGCATTCTGAGAGTGAGGGTCTGAGTCTGGAGGGTGAGACGGTGAAGCACTTGAGCGAAGCAACCAGCCGCTTCAGAGATGGAGCTGCTTCGAGCCATGATAGATGCTTCACATGTCTCACTCCCCAGACTGGAACAAGACCTCACGGGCTTCACCGTGTTGAGCGGTGGAATGTACAGGCTCTCAGCCTATGCCCGAGAGGGAGTAGTTGGAATATAGAAAAAAAAAAAAAAAAAAAAAAACTACTACTATTACAATCATCACTACTACTCTCACCATCTTCACTAATACTGTCACCATTGTCACTACCATCATCACTACTCTCATCATTATCACTACAACTATCACCATAATCATTATTATCACCATCATATTACAATCATAATTACTTGGCACCATCATCACTACTATTATCACCATCATGACGACGACAATGATTTACAATAAAACACGTAAACAGCAACAAAACCGCTAAGGGTAAAGAACGTTACATGACGGGTGAGTGGGGGAGGGAGAGAGAAAGTGTTGGGGGTAAAGGGAGGGAAGAAATTGGAGAGTGGGGGATTCCGGTAGTTTGTGTAGGGATACCAACATTACCAAATAATCCCTTCCTCCCTGGGAGGGTGGATGGGGGGAGTACCCTGTGACACTTCTTATGGAGACGACTGTACCTAGCCTGACAGCTAGGACAAGTAAATTTATAAACAATATTTGAACATAATGGATTTGGCACAAGGTCCTTGAAGCGAAAAAATTAACCAATTCTAAATTTATTAGTGAAAATTAGTCTAAAATTAACAGAAGGAAATTCACGCTTTAATATATTCAGAATCAGTTTACGAAACTCATAACTAATCCCACCATAATAAGGCGTCTTGATATATTTAATTAATTTAGGTACGTCAAAATTTGGAGCATTATTTACTGGGGTTTGTTTGGAAAATAAGAATTTCTTCAAGATACGGTTAAAAAGATCTTTAAAGTTATTCATCAAAAAGTAATCCCTCAGTTTACATATCTCCGCATGAAGCAACTCATAACTAGAGCATATGTCATAAGCTCTCTCTATCAACGTTTTAATCAAATTAATTTTGTAAATTTCGGGACAGAAACTGAACCAGCTCCTGCCCAAACCCGTGTGCGTTGGTTTCCTATACAGTCCTGTACTTAAGCCCTTATTAGTTTTAGTAACCAAAACATCCAGAAAAGGAAGTGACTCATTTTGTTCGTTTTCGCAGGTGAATTTGATATTTTTGTGCTGGCTGTTTATATACTGAAAAAAAAAAAAAAAAAAACGACAATTATCATCTTCACTGTTAAAAATTAAGAAACAGTCATCCACATAGCGTCTATAAAAAATGGGTTTGAACTCCTTTGGACAATTATCTAACCACTGTACAGTACCTCATTATTGCATAAGAATGCTCCCGCAAACCCTGGACCGAGACTCGAACCCATGCTTACCCCATCTATTTGATTGTATAGACATGTATTAAAAAGAAAGCAAGACTCAGTGGTTGCAAAGTTAAACAGTTTTCTTATTAGATCTTTACCTATGTCAACACATTTTTTAGGTTCATATTTATCTAAAATTATGTTAAGAGTTTCTTTTAAGGGGACATTGGTGAATAGACTTGATATCATAGCTTGCAAGAACGTACGTTTTCGGTAACTTTAGAGTCAAAATCTCCTCAACAAAACTTTTTGAGTTCGGTACCGTAAATTCATTAATTGCAAGTGGAGTTACTAATGGTAGCAGACATTTAGACAAGTTGTATCCAGCAGTTTTAATACATGAAATGATAGGTCTAAGAGGGTAACTTACTTTATGTACCTTCGGTAGTCCATACATGATGCCTGGTGTCAAGCCTGATGCGTACAAATTATTGAAAGTGTCAATACCTATTTTTTCTTTAATACTTCTCAATAGCCTGTATATTTTATCCTCAAATTTGATAACAATACTGAACACATCACCTTTAATCCTTTGACATTTTTTTCTGTCCTTAAGAATACCGTCCATTTTTTCAAAGTAATCTACTTTATTCATTATTACTACCCCTTTACCCTTATCAGGTTTCAAAATAACAATATATATAATTATATATATATATATATATATATATATATATATATATATATATATATATATATAATTATATATATATATATTTTTTTTTTCAACAATACAAAAATCAACCCTTCATCTTCTCTCAATGTCCTCGGTATCTCTTTTTCTTCTGCTCTCACTTGGAAAGACCATATTACCAGTCTCGCTAAGGCAGCCTCCCAGAAGCTGGGTGTGCTCAACCGCCTCAAGGGGTTCTTTACCCCTGCGCAGCTTCTTGCTCTGTACAGGGGCACAGTGCATCCTTGTATTGAGTATTGTTCACATGTGTGGGGAGGATCCTCTCACACCGCACTCCTAGACAAAGTAGAAAGGAAAGCCTTTTGTATCACTAACTCCCGTCCACTCACCAACTCTCTGCAATCTCTCTCTCTTCGCCGCAATGTTGCATCTCTCTCGCTATTCTATCGCTACTACAATAATCAGTGTTCCTCGGAGCTTTCCCAGTGTATACCACCTCCTCTACGTAGGGTACGTAGTACCCGCCTTGCAACACAATCTCACCCCTACTCTGTGCAACTGTCCAACCCAAGAGTGAAACGCTATTCTCAGACTTTCTTCTATTCAACTGTTGAGCATTGGAACTCTCTCCAAGAATCAGTCTTTACCTCTTCCTATGACCTAAATTGCTTCAAGCTCCGTGTGTCCAGGCATTTTAGCTCGAACGTCCCTTGATTTTGACCCTGTCACTCTTTCAAATCTGGGGGAGGCACTCGCTGCAGGCAGTTATGCCTTTTATATATATATATATATATATATATATATATATATATATATATATATATATATACTGTATATAATTGCGTGATAATCAATTTCCTTGTAACAATTCTTGTTCCAAACGTTTGGCCACCTGCCCTAAACCTGATTAACTAATTAACTAAAACTCAACTATCTCAAGCATGTTTATACTACGAACAAATTAGGAGTTATCCTTTTAATCTTCCGACCGACATTTATCTAGTTGATTGCTCTGCTCTAAAGACGAACTGGGTAACTGTCTCTCGTTCGTCTCAACATGTAAGGAAAAGTCTTAGGTATCCACTTACGAGATTAAATATTAATGACCTAAACTTAATAAAATCCGAATTTTCTAACTAGCTATTAGTGTATCACTTTCCTAACAATGAATATCGTTTTTTGTTCTCAATTTTACATTATCAACTCTGCGTAAGCAGAGCCGCCGCCGCAACAGCCGCCGCTGGCGGAGGTATGCGCTCTACCAACCGCCCCCTTGATGTAATAACTTCGTCATTGGCGCATATCCAATGTGCTCACCAAATTTCGAGAACATTGGTTGATAACTTTGTGAGCCGCCTATGCTGGCGGAGGTATGCTTTCTACCGATCACCTCTTAAACTTAATCACTTCTTACTTGGTGCATATCCTATCCGGCCACCAAATTTCGTGAACATCGGTTCATAACTTTTGAGAACTGGTTTACAGGCAGACAAACAAACAGACAGACAAACAAAGGCAAAACAATACCTACCGAACTTCGTTGGCGGAGGTAACAGATAAACAAATGTGCAGTGGTCATTATAGAATGAAGACTTAAGGGTGGACAAGTGGAAAAAGCATGATTGACTTAGTTGAAAAACAAAAACAAAATAGTTTGGATATAATTAAATTATGTAAGAGAAGGAAATTAAATAAGATGAAACGGATACCTTAAATTTTAACTTGTTTAATGTAATGATTGATTTTACATGCTACTAAGTGGATATTTCACATGCTACTAAGTGGATATTTCACATGCTACTAAGTGGATATTTCACATGCTACTAAGTGGATATTTCACATGCTACTAAGTGGATATTTCACATGCTACTAAGTGGATATTTCACATGCTACTAAGTGGATATTTCACATGCTACTAAGTGGATATTTTGTATCTCATATGCTTTAAAATTTTGGAATTTGTAATTCCGGATCTACTGAATAATATGAGGAATCCTATATATTCGAAAGTAACTTCTATCACCAAAATTGTTTAATTACATTCTCCCATTTATATTATAACAGTTCTTAATAGGCATTCCGACCTTAAATCTATAATGGTCGTTGGCTACCAAATTGATGAAAAGATCAATGAAACGCACACGAGAGAGAGAGAGAGAGAACTAGTTAATGTAGATTGTTTCCAGAGGTCAAAGATAGACGATGGTTCAAGTTGCTAAGGTAATAAAAAAAAAACAGTACAGAGACAAAGGGGAAGGCCATGGCAGAATCCCCCCCCCCCCCCCATTCCACACACACACAAACACACACGCGTATACGCCGATGTTAAGAAATCCTCATATATTAGTCCTAAGTAAGTTGTGTGTGTAGTTATTACTTGTTAATCATACTTGGATTATTATGACACATAAATATTAAACGAGCATAACGAATACGAGATGGTCTTCCTTCGTTGTAGAATTGTGAATGCTAATGCTCTCCAGTATGGGATAGGGGCATCATAGGTGACTAAACATTAATGTAATAATGTTAATGGTCTCCAGTATGGGATAGGGGCATCATAGGTGACTAAACATTAATGTAATAATGTTAATGGTCTCCAGTATGGGATAGGGGCATCATAGGTGACTAAACATTAATGTAATAATGTTAATGGTCTCCAGTATGGGATAGGGGCATCATAGGTAACTAAACATTAATGTAATAATGTTAATGGTCTCCAGTATGGGATAGGGGCATCATAGGTAACTAAACATTAATGTAATAATGTTAATGGTCTCCAGTATGGGATAGGGGCATCATAGGTAACTAAACATTAATGTAATAATGTTAATGGTCTCCAGTATGGGATAGGGGCATCATAGGTGACTAAACATTAATGTAATAATGTTAATGGTCTCCAGTATGGGATAGGGGCATCATAGGTGACTAAACATTAATGTAATAATGTTAATGCTCTCCAGTATGGGATAGGGGCATCATAGGTGACTAAACATTAATGTAATAATGTTAATGGTCTCCAGTATGGGATAGGGGCATCATAGGTGACTAAACATTAATGTAATAATGTTAATGCTCTCCAGTATGGGATAGGGGCATCATAGGTAACTAAACATTAATGTAATAATGTTAATGCTCTCCAGTATGGGATAGGGGCATCATAGGTAACTAAACATTAATGTAATAATGTTAATGCTCTCCAGTATGGGATAGGGGCACCATAGGTAACTAAACATTAATGTAATAATCATCTTACTCAAAGTATAAACAAGCATAAATACATAACGCAAGAAAGACAAGGAAAACGAAATACTCCAGTTACGCACCAGTCACCATTAATAATTAACACAGTAATTGTTTAATCTGGATAATGTAAGCGGTAACATACAAACAACCAAACATTACCCTTTTATCTGCAAGTAATAGACAAGGGATTATGTGGCCATATACACACACATACACACACACACTCTCTCTCTCTCCGGGGGCGGGCGTAGAGTGGTGGCTAGCGTGCTCAACTTGTGATCAGGAGGCCGCAGGTTCGAGTCCCGCCGCAGACACGTTACCTTGCGGGTGGGGTAGCGCCCATCCTAACCTACCCTAGTAGTGCTATATGGTCTCTTCAGGTCTAGCGTGGTGGAATAATTTCCATTTCTCTCTCTCTCTCTCTCTCTCTCTCTCTCTCTCTCTCTCTCTCTCTCTCTCTCACACACACACATGAAGATAATTAATTGAATCCCTAACATAATGCTAAGCTCATCAGACTATGTCACATCTCTAATTTGAAGCACATGGCATAATGTGTTATCATCTGCTACGGAGCAGCAGGATTTATTTGATATTATATACAAAATAATATACAGAGTATTCTGAAGATTGAGTAGATACTGTTACATTAAACTCGTGTGTGTGTGTGTGTGTGTATATATATTATTTAACATAAACTGTGTTCTTAAACATAGACGTAACATAAAGGATGAATATTTTGACAAAATAGATTCTCATTACCTTCATAATTATACAAAGAATGCAGGGTAATATTGACATTAAGCAAATACAAAAATAGGTAGTAAGGAATATCGGTAGATGATGAATATTTACTTGAATGCTTTAGAATCATGATAAATTGAATGACAGCATAACATATATTAAATATATGTTCAGGAAATTAAAAGAGCATGGAAAGTTCCAGTAACTTAGAATTGGGGAGGGAGAGACAAGTGTGTGTTTGTGTGTGTGTGTGTGTGTTGGAGGGGGTGGGGGGAGAGAGAAGGGGGGAAGAACTAGAATCATGTAGTGAATGGCTAGTGGACAATAGACTATCTCTTCACCTGGGCAAGACGGAAGCCATCTTATGTGGAACAAAACGCAAACTGAAAGACATTGTGGGCTTCTCGGTCAACTGTAATGATATTCCTATAACAACAGTGTCACAAGTTAAATATCTCGGACTAAAACTGGACGCGAGTTTGTCAGGTGAAACAATTTTGGAATCTATCCTGAGTAAGTGTAGAGCACGTATAAAATACCTGTATAGACAGGTGGGATGCTTGCCCGCGGCGACCAAAAAGACCCTCTGCCAAGCGCTTGTGCAATGTCATTTTGACTATTCTGTGTCATCCTGGTACTCTGCATCATCTAAATCAGCACAGCACAAACTTCAGGACACTCAAAATAAAATGGTTAGGTTCATGCTGAACCTAGGACCCAGATCACATGTTGGCCAGGAACAACTTCAGTCACTAGGTATGCTCAATGTCTCTGACAGGGCCAAACAAATCAGGCTCACTAATGCCTTCAAAATTTTCTATGACAGAGCTCCAGAGTATCTAAAGAATGATTTTGTTAAAGCAAATGAGAGGAGTGGACATAATACAAGAAACAGGATGTTTAATTTTAAGGTCCCGAGAATCCAAGGACAGGGTAAGCAAACATTCTTCTTCACCGCCATCAAAGACTGGAACGACCTATCCCAGTCAGTCCGTGAAAAGAGAACACTGTATTCCTTCAGACGTAGCCTGAAGGAACACCTGAACCGGACAGCTGCGAGAAGGGAGCACCAAGCTTATGTCTACTACTAAATGCGACATAAGAGATAGACAAACCAAACTGAAATGATTACTGATTACGGATTACTGATATTTACTATATGATGTAAGGTATCTTAAAATAACCCCCTAGAAATACTTTCTCTAAAGTATCTATTTCTTTATCCTCCCCATTTTCCCCAGCTAACCTAATCCCACTAGGACCCCAATGGAAATACGCCTAACGGCCTTATTGGGCTATCCTTAGTTGGAATTATGCAAGGCTGGTACATGTCATATTTGTAACATACTATGTGGTACCAACTCTGTAAATTGCTAACTGAATAAATATTATTATTATTATTATTATTATTATTACTGGTGGAAGGGAACACGGGTGTGGGGAATCAGGGGGGAAGGCGGGAGGGGAGGGGTGAGTTCAGGGGAACCAACAGAACACCTTTTTTATCCTGGTAAAACAGGGGAGAGAGGAGATGACCACCTGAGCCGGAACATATGCTCTTAACTGTACCTGGGATGTTCTGGCCGTTCATTCAAAATCAGGGTTTTCGAACACATTGGTAAAAGCTATAGGACTGGTAAGTTTCTGCAACAAATGCCCTTATCAGCTATTCGTGAACATTCACGCAATGAGGATCATCCATTCTCTGATATTAATTTTCAAATAATAGCGAGATTAAGATATAATAATGAAGCACTCATAGGGGAGAAAATATTGATAGCGAACCAAAATCCTGAAATTAATACTGCTAATAACTGTGCATGAATCTTTTTCGAATTCAATTCAACACTTTATAAATTAAGGGGTTGGTGTTTTGTGTTTTGGTTCTTGTTTCTTGTTTTTTGTGTGTTTTGTTCATTGGGCGTCTCAAACTTATTCAGGGTCAGTTAGTCATTGACCATTGTCGCGACAACTCCTAGCTGGTTGTACAGCAAGTCATTTTGTATTTTATTTTTGAAATTTAATGTTTCTATTATTTCGATGATTTAAGATTAATATAAAATATTTAAGCCTCTTTTACTTTCCCTAGTCAGCAGTAACTCATAAGTATTTATTAATTCATTCTTTTATGACATTTGGTGTCCTATTCTCTTGTACCGACCTAGTGCTTGTTCCCCGCTTGATATTTAGTCGTTGATTTTCCTTTATGATTTGAACGATGTCCAGATTTTCAATGTTATTTCAGTGCCCTGTCTATTAGATGGTAGTTATTTTTCCTATTAGATGATTTTACGAATCTTTTACTTTAAGATATGTAACTAGAATCATGTAACTAGAATTGTATGATATTTTGAACTTTTAATTTGTATTTTCAATCATTAATAGTTAGCCCTACTTTATTGTTTACTGAATCTGATCTCTTGTTTAGGGTATATATAGTTCCTGATGATGGCTCCATGAGGTGCCGAAAATTTGAATAAACTAACATGGTTCCCAGCGTTATTTCCCTCTTTGTCCTACTATATATATATATATATATATTATGCCGGGTTGTAATACAACTTAGCTTCGTTATTGTCTTTACTCAAATCCAACTGTGGACTTTTAAACTCAATATATGTTCAACAGGAACACATCTAACACGTTCTTATTCACAATTATGTACTGAATCAGGTTGTAATAAACACAATAAACACACATAGATAATTATATACTCTTATTTATTCAATAGCATAGAAGGTGATACTAAGGTTCGCTTAGCTACTAGTCAGTAATAACAAGAGAAACAATGGATATACTTAGAGTACAAGATGTCTCTTAATAACATACAAATGAACATCGAATATTGGTTAGTATTATTGGGGAAATATGCAATTATATATAGACATACATTATACATAGAATAACTCTTTGATAATAATATCAATGCGAGTTGAGTATCTATCGTGAAGTATTCTGATAAGCTCAAGAAAGGTTAAGTTAAACTTTAGAATTACTTACAAAACAATATGGTTAACCGCACGAAGATTTCTATAGTGATTGTTCAGGAGCGGGGGCGAGATGCGCCCAGGAAATACAAAGAATGCCGCGCGTAAATATATAGGGCAAGGTAGGTCAACAGGTCATCTGCTGGACTGCGGTACGGAAAATAACTTATGTGGTGAATGCGATATTTATCTAGAACGTGGGAGGAATACGTTAATTTATAAAGGAAGAGGGAGATGAATTATTTTGACAATTAATTATGTAGTTAGTTTATTGTGAGGAATTTATATTATATTCATACAATTACTTAACTTGCACATGTAATAATAATCTCACGGGGTCGAGGAATTCAGATTGAATTATTTAGATATACTGAATACAGATACGAACTTGAAGACAACCTATCATGAATCATATAATATTTAGACTCAAATAGGATAACAAACGCATTGATAAAATAACGTGTACTATTAGTTATATATATACTAATAGCATAAAATGACGTACACGACGAAGTTGCACTTAGGTAAATACCTGGTAAAGTATGAAGGAGTTCTGAACTGGTTAACAGATTCCTATAAGGAATACAGAACGAATTAGCGTTGTATTCGAGGTTGTGAAAGAGTTAGATAATAGATCTATATAGAACTAGAATTCCTAGACGAGATGGATCAAGATTATCTATTTCATAATAGAATAAGTAAATAAGTTATTCACGAAGAAATAAGTTAATACAAAGGATCACAAAGTGTGAATTGAGTTTTCGAAGAAATTGGATTTAACTTGTGATTATAAGCGATAATATTACTTCTCAAGAAGGAGAATCTGAATTTAATTAATTATGAAATTGGGCGTAGGTTCTAGGTAAAAGTTAGATTTGAATAGGGAATAGATACACGTTATACACTTCAACTTCGACTTGTTACATACACAATAGAATGGACATATACAAGGAAAATCTGTGAGTATTCGGCTAGATATCAGTTGACACGAGTATGTAACGTATGCGTATAATGATTCTGTAAGATGTTTAACACAAGTTAATAATAGATCTTGGGCACAGATCTAGTTAATAATTACTTAGGGCTTCTGAAGGATTAACATATAACGTAACAATATATCGATCTTGGGCACAGATCTAGATAAGAATTAGCACTGGAATACTCGCATATTTTACCTTACCTTCACATCAATAATCACAACGTAAGATACTCAGAGACACTTAGGGTATGTTAAGAGGATAGCATTTTGAGTGCAAGTCTGGCCGACGTGGATCGTAGATTCGACTGGCTGGACATCAAGGGGAACAGCCTCTCACAAGCAGGGATCAGAGGTCCTGGGCCCTGGCATCAGAGGGAAGCAGCAGGTCTGGCTGTAGTCTCGAAGGGGAGGGGGAGGCAGTTTCTACTTCAGTTAGATATCCCGGACTTTTCAGCCTGAGGAATATTACTTAGGTAGAGGTGTTTACTTTCTTTAATTTCAGTGAGACTACGTTCGGGTTATTTCTTAGGAATAATTTATAGTAATTCAGCTTTAGAAGGACATAGTGAATGGTTGTGATGTAATTTGTGAAGGTAATACTTAGTCTAAAAATACATGGTGGTTATAGGTTTATACATAATCAATTGAAGTATTTTATTTAATACCCTCGTTGTTGTTACGGGGCCTAGGTAAGATGTAGCTGTGACTTCCGTGATTCTATGATAATCAGGGGTTATTCTTTGTGAAATTTATATCTCCGGGAGTTTCTATGTTCTCCGGAAAGGTACTGCAAGAGAGATCCTAACATCTCCACTTGTTCCTATAGTGTTCCAGTCCCTGATGCCTAACTTGCATAAACATTTGCTCGTCATATTGCAAGTCAGGTTGTTGGTCGAAGGGAGGCTGGTGATAGGTCAAGATGGTTTGGAAGCTCGTCGGTGATTGGTCCTGCTTCCCACTCTTTTTTATGGGAGACTGACCTAACTTCCTGGTCGTTAGAGAACGGGAATGACCTGAGGGAATGGGGAACTCCTCTGCTCCGTTTTCTTCTAAATCATGGGAAGCTTGTTTATATTCCCCTTTCTCCTGCTGGCTTCTCCTTCTGTCCTTTCTGTTCTCCTGCAGGCTGGCAATCTTACATGTCCTACTCAACCCCGTTACTTCAATATATATATATATATCTATCTATCTATCTATTGCCTGACGCCATGATCCCCGAAGGGGTGGCCACGAACGAACCGCCCCCAAGCACCTCTGTCCCCAGTCAGTCGACGCCCCTCCTCCCAACAAGCACCGCCTTCATTCATATACTTCCTCACTCCATCCTTCCACCTCTCCTTCGGTCTACCTCTCCCTCTCTGTCCTTCCACCTCGCTCTCGTACACCCTCTTAGTCATTCTCTCGCTTCCAATACGTTCCATATGGCCGAACCATCTCAAGTTGTTCCTTTTCACACTTTCCAGCACATCTACCTCCACACCACACCTCCTTCTTACTTCCTCATTCGTCTGTCTATCCCTCCATGTAACTCCGCACGCACTTCTCAAGTAACTCATTTCCACCGCTCTCACTCTTGGTCTGAGTCCCTCCACGAATGTCCATGCTTCGCTTCCGTAAGTTAGTGTCGGAATGACCACACTGTCATGCAAGGACTTCTTCACTTCCATACTGACCACTCTATTTCTTGTTACTGCTTTCAACATTCCTACAACCCTCTTCCCCTGTTGCACGCTCTCCCGCACTTCTTCATCCACAGTCCCATATTTACTCAACACACTGCCCAGATACTTAAAAGAGCTGACGATCTCCATAGCCTGACCGTTCAACTTCACCTCACACTCTGTGACTTCACCCCATTCGAAGACCATAACCTTGCTTTTCCCCGCATTTACTTTCAAATTCCGTTTTTCGCACACTGTTCCAAACTCATTTACCAGCCCCTGCAACTCCCATTCATTATCGCTCATCAGAACTGTGTCATCCGCAAACAGCAGTATAGGCAGCTTCCACTCATTTCCCTCCCTTTTCAGCGATACACCAACATCCACTGCTTTTCCTAGTATTTCTTTCATGACTCCATCCATATATACAGTAAACAACCACGGGGACATCACACACCCCTGTTTCAACCCAACACTCAGGTCAAAGAACTCGCTTTTCTCATTCTCCACACGTACTGCCGCCTTTGTACCCTCATACATGCTCTTCACTGCTTTCAGCAACTTGCCATCTACTCCGTATATTTTAAGTACTTTCCACATGCCTTCTCTATCCACTCTGTCATAGGCCTTCTCCAAGTCCATAAAGGCAACATACACCTTTTGTTGCTTCTCCAGATATTTCTCCATAACACAATTCAGGGTAAAAATCTGATCTACACATCCTCTTCCCTTCCTAAAACCTCCCTGCTCGTCGCCTATCCATTTCTCCGTTCTCACTCTCACTCTCTCAATCACTACCCTACTGTACACCTTCCCTACTACGCTTAAAAGACATATTCCTCGGTGGTTACCACACACTCCTCTTTCCCCTTTGCCCTTATATAGGGGGACTATTATGCCAGTCTTCCAGCCATTGGGTGCATTCCCCTTCTCCCATGCCAGTTTGCACATTTTCCATACCCATTCAATCACTATCTCACCACCATACCTCAACATTTCCCCACACACTCCATCTGTTCCTGGTGCTTTCCCCAACTTCACTCTTTTCATAGCTTCCACAACTTCTGCAGATGAAGAGTAAGTCGCCGGCTGAGTGTGTTGGTAGTGGTCACACTACCAACACACTCAGCCGGCGACTTACTCTTCATTTGCAGGAAGGAGGAATAAAACAACATCATCAACAGCATCACCGTGCAAGTATAACTCGAGACCTCATCGTTAATAACACAAGTATCATTGCCCGAGAAAGTGACCGTAGAAGACTTCAAATACTCGAAGCAGTGTATATACGCGAACATACGCCAGTGATAAACACTCAAGCCAACATGAACACAACGATCAAACTATATGACGGTCCTCGTACTAGCTCGAGACTATGTAATAACTAAATAATTCCTGTGACTCAAGGAGTTCGAACCCCGACACTGACGCAAGATACGGACGCCACGCCTCCACAACAACTCAGACGAACAGTACGGCTGAGGAACCCGAGGCGTAACGATCTCTTTTAGCAGTAACAATTCTCTTCAATTATTGCTTTCTATATTGTATTGTTTAAACGATTAGACAGTGCTTTTATCGCAAATATAATTTTATGTGAATACAATGTGTAAATTTAAATTATTAATATATTTGTTCATTTCTTTTAAAGCCTGAAGATGCCACTATGATGGCGAAACGTTGCAATTGAACAAATGTAAACTAAGAAAAATATAAATATAATGGCAAATTTTGGACAATTGGTGTTTGAACACTCCATACAAGGTAGAAAAGCATTGAGAAAATTAGAAAATATATGCAAGAAAATCAATAACTGTAATTATGCTGTCGTATTCAATTCAATATATATATAATTATATATTATATATATATATATATATATATATATATATATATATATATATATATATATATACTGTATATATATATGATATATACACAGTGATAACCTGATATGAGTATTTATAATTCCGAAGAATAGGTTATACCATTTGGTTGTAATATTCAAAACCCTTCTTATGTTTGAACTATCTTGGTCCTTAACGAGAAGTACGATTATAACGGATAAATATACCTGATAAAGAAGGCTTATTAAATGAAGTGAAGTCTATCATCAACTGTTGAATTATTTCAACCTTATTATAATATAGTTGTGAGATTTTATACCACAACTATTATTATTATTATTATTATTATTATTAATTGTATTATTATTATTATCATTATTATTATTATTATTATATTTTTTTCCTTGGCATATTTTCTTCATCAAACTTTACACCTTCTCTCCAGTCACTATTAATGTCCATCAGCATAATGTCGTTGCCATCCCCTCTCACCACCCGCACAATCCCTCACTCTTCCACCGACTCATCACTATATCTTCCTTCATTGCTTTTCCACATCCTTTACTTCAGTTTTGCAATATACAAATTTCTCTAGTCCTCTTCCTTAACACACAATTGCACTTATTCCTCCTCATTACTTCTGGTTTTCCTCCTTCTCTCAAAGTTTAGTATTTTTCAATTTCAAGTTACGTTAAATTATTCGGCATTCCAATTATATCTTCTCCTGATCCTCCTCCTTTCACCTTCATCTTCTTTCTTATCTATATTGTTTTATATTACTACAACTATGTCCATGTCATCTCTCTTCTCCTCTAAGCCTCGATTTCCATCACCTCTTCCTCCCCGTCCGCCTCTTTCCCTTCCCTCCTCCACTCCCGATCCTCTCTCTCCCCATTTCCTTCCTTCCTCTTCCTCCTCCACTCCTGACCCTTTCTCCTTCTCCCGACCCCTCCTCCCTCTCCCCATTCCCCTTCTCCCCCATTCCCCTCCTTCTCCATTCCCTTCCTACCCCATTCCCCTCCTTCCCCATTCCCTTCCTTCCCCATTCCCTTCCTTCCCCATTCCCTTCCTTCCCCATGCCCCTCCTTCTCCATTCCCTTCCTTCCCCATTCCCCTCCTCCCCCCTTCCCTTCCCTCCCCATGCCCCTCCTTCTCCATTCCCTTCCTTCCCCATTCCCTTCCTTCCCCATTCCCCCCTTCCCCATCTCCCCCATTCCCCCCTTTCTCCATGCCCTTCCTTCCCCATTCCCTTCCTTCCCCATTCCCCTCCTCCCCCATTCCCTTCCTTCCCCATTCCCCTCCTTCCCCATACCATTCTCCTCCCCCCCGCCCCCTTCTCCCTCTCCTCCTCCAGTCTCCAGCCTAAGCCCACATCAAAATTTCATCGCTGTTGTGGTTGGATAAAGTAATTTGGGGGAGGCTGCGTGTGCATGGTAAGTAGTGTGTGTGTGTGTGTGTGTGTGTGTCTAAGGTATTTGTGTATGTGTGTGGGGGAGGGGGGGGGGGAATGGGGTGTGATTTGGGAAGAGCTGTGTGAGCATCGTAAGGATTACATGCGATGCTAATGTTTAATAATATACGGTTTGTATTAAAACTGGCAGCCTGATGAGCTGAAAATACACATTTTACAATGCAGTGGAAGAACATTAGGAAAGGATGATGTACCGTAAACGACAAAAGTTGGTTCCCCCAAACAACCACTGTGTGAATCCGAATCAGCTGGGGGTCGACTACGAAGCATCTAAAAGAAATGTAATTTACAGCCAACAAAAGCTTTGTTGATAGTACATTAATATTTATATGAAAATGGTTCGCTGAGTGCAAGTGTAACATACCAATTTACGGTAATTAACCATGGGTACTCTAATTGATATATAAGTTGACTGCGGAGGCAGACCGTTTTTCTGGACCCCTTCTCCCTAATGTTTAGCCCCACTAGTTATGAGATTTTAAGACGTTGGTTCCATTAGTTTGGGGATTTTATGACCTTTCGCCCCATTTTGTTGTCAATTTTAAGACCTTTCGTGCCACTTAGGTGTCAATTATTTCCTGGCGAGCGATAGCGAGCCTGCAATTTTAAGAGGAATCGGCCTTCGGCCGGGACATTTTCTACCGAATAATTTAAAAATTTATCTTGAAGGGGGGTCTAGGGGGTGTTTTTCTTAGTTTGATGGAGGTCTACGGATAAAACTAATAACATATATGAATACATTAATTAATAGACCAAACAAACGGTCAGTCTCCCCTTAAGTTTGGAAACACTTAATTTTTAGTGTGTGTGTGTGTGTGTGAGAGAGAGAGAGAGAATAAAGCAAACAGAAACTGAGGAACATTAAAGAGCGAAAGGCAAGATGAAGTGTCAGATTAAGGAAACACTGAGGAACTAGTGAGAGGAGGACGAGATTAATTATATCAAAATAAAAACAGGTATGACCATAACGGGAAGAGAAAGGTGTAATAACAAAATATAAATTGTTATGCCGGGATATAATATTTATATCTCGTTATCAAGTCTGCACTAAAATCCAGGTATGGACTTATAGACTGTACATTTCCTCAACAGGAACACATCTAACACGTTCTTAATCACATAAATAGGTATTCAATCAGGGGCTACAAAACTCAATAATAACACGCGGGTAATTGTACACATATAATTTATTCTATGGCAAAAGGGTTGAGGTATTTATTATTTCTGATCATATACTCCTGAACTCTCAATATGTTGCATAATTATTTCTATGCTGAGATCACGGATGTATTAAGCACAATAAAGACTGAGAGTTACCATCACTATTATAAAGAACAGGAAGTAACACAAAGAATGCATAAATATTCAGTCTTGAATCAGGAACACAAAATATAACCTATTGTGGTAATATAATCATAGGCAATATACTCTTAATTATAAAGAACATGTAACACATAGAGTCAACCCTTGATAATAATATATGTGTGAGTCGAGTGTCTAACGTATTCTTATTCTTTGAGAACACAGATTTTCCCCGAGTAGGAGAGAATTAGGTGAATTGAGATTTCAAACAAGTGCAGAAGCGGTTGGTTCGAGAAACGCCCCTCGGTGAGGGGCGCTCGTGGGCAGGTAGATCAGCCCGGGTAGAGTGGCTAATAATGACCAGGGGCCGGATACTCAAAACTCTACCTTAGGTGCAGGCCTTAGTGGTCTTATGGTACCTTCCACTAAGGACAGGATATGGTGCCATAGCTTATGGCGAAATCTCCCATACACAAACAATTTGTCAAACGCCTTATGTTGTTCTAAGGCAAAATAGCCTCTTATTTCGTCCAGCCAAGCACAGGGGCTCTTTGTATCCCGATGTTCGGCATGAAATGAAACAACGGGATAAATCCGTCAATCACAAGACGAGATTATCAGCTGATTCTTCATTGATGTAAACACAACTGTGGACGTGTTACCACGTGAGCTAGGGCTGTAGCGGGCGGTCATACTTTTGAGGCCATCAATAGTGCCGATTTATTTAGTTGCACACACTGTTTACTTATTTCTGAGGTATGGAGCGTGAAGGAACACCAGCTGGGCCTCCTGCCAAAAGGAAAAGGGCTGCCAACTACTCTGAAGATGAACTAATGACGATGATACTCGAGGCTTCAAAGATGAAAAGAATACTTCTAGGGTCACTAACTAATGAAATCTCTGCTAAAACTAAAGAAAATGCATGGGAACTAGTCACAGAAGCAGTGAACAACGTGAGCCGAGTGAAAAGATGTCCAAGTGAAGTGAGAAAAAAATTCAGGGACTTCAGATCAGAGATAAAAAACAAGGCAGCCAAAATGAAAAGGGAAAGGAATAAAACTGGTAAGTTGTCATTATGCTATCCTCAAACCTGTAACCTTATTGAACATCAATTACTTGTAGGCTATTTCCAATGAAAGGATGGGCATTCCCGAGACTGGCAGCCATTTCCGAAAAAATGTCTAGGCTAGGCCTAGCCTGTACGAAAAACACACATGGCTGTAGTGTTACAGCTATGTAGGCTATGTAAATTAGGCTAGTATATACACTGCCTTAGGCCTATTTACCAAGTATTCTTTACATTTGTTCAAGGAATAGGCCTAGCCTATAGGACCTAGGCTAGCCTATTTCATTGTTAAATTGTTTGAGTGGAGGATTTGCATTAATTTACCCATTTAGCCTATTCAATATTCATTCATCTGAAGATATGGCGTCAAATGGCGCCATTTATTGGGTGAATCTCACTTTTACAGTAGGTACGAGAAATTGTGGGGTAGACTAAACTGGATAGCCTACATGATGGGTTGTGTTAACCGTTGCTCCCACATTCTGTTTCCCGCCTCTGGAGCTCCTGGTAGTTTTGCAAATAAATATTGCATTCTGTGTGTGTGTGTTATTTTTCATTGTGAATAGGCATAACCAATTAATATATCCTGGATTAGTTCACAATTGATTTTCTTTTAACAGGTGGTGGTCCTAAAGTGCCCGGAGATATAAAGCCAGCTGAGGAAGCAATGCTGTGATTCCTGGAAGTGGAGGCTATTGAAGGAGTCAAAGGTATCCGAGACAGCGAGGACGTAGATTCATCTCAAGGTATTAATGAAATACATTTCCAATTCTTACCAATTATCATTATGTTAACAGTTTCAACCAGCCTATTACAAACCATCTTGTATTGACTCTTGGTTTGTCCAGTGGAACAACCTACCTTTAGTACCGGTACCTCACAACTGTGGCTATATTTGTTTTACTGTAGCTACCTGCAGTCAGCTTCAAAGGTATGTAGGCCTATAGGTTTCAGAATAACTCTATTTACCTCTTAACTCAATAAGTCGGACATGTCTTGCTTAAGTGTTGACAAGTCGTAAGGAATTACAAATCTTTAAATTGATAAGGTTATTTATCTCTACATGTCACCTCCTTGCCAATGTTGCAAGTTTCACATTATAATATACTGTGTAACATTTTACAACATTGATTGTTTTACATAATAATTATTGTTTTCTATATACTTTAGTAGTATTTGATTGTTTTACATAATAATTATTGGGGATGGATGTAGAGTTCGGGCGTACGGTCGTCATTGTTTACATAGGGCGACCGCCGCGGTCGCACTTACGTTCCTGTCTATTTCGACGCAATATTTTCTGCTATTTGCCCCCTGTCATTACTACATGACTACTAGGTTAGGTTAGGTTAGGTTAAAATAGACGGGAACATGATGGGAAAGGTCCGACGCCACTACGCGTAATGTAAACAAGATGGCGGTACGCCCGCTCACTACATCCTACCCAATTATTGTTTTCTATATACTGTAGTAGTATTCTGTCTACCAACAGATGTGTTTCTGCCATCGAATTGTCTGCCATCGACTTCTAACCAAGGACACCCCTCGACTATCACAGCTGACAGCCAGGCAACGCCTTCTACTCCTGCTCCACAGTGTCCAACAGCTCCTCACACCCCTACAGGCAAAATCCCCAGATCTGCATCAAATGAACAAACTCTGACTGCACAATTTACTGATGAAAATGGTATGTCCACAATGTGCGAGGTGATTGTTGACAATGATTCCTCTCAGTCAAAAACTGATCATCAGTACTCCAGGAGAGAGTGTTCTCCGTTGGCTACTAGAGCAGGTAGTGGGAGAGTGAGTGGAAGTACCAGTCAGCCTGCTTCAGGCCAATCAAGCAGCCGTGGGCGTACTGGTACTCAAGGAAGTCACTCGAGTAACATTAGTGCTGCTAGTCCACAAAACGATATGCAGCTAGTGTCACAAATGTTGAATGTACAAAAACAGATATGTGATATGTTCACAGATGTCAGGGATTCCCTTCAGGAAATGTCTTCGTCTTTGCAAATCCTTGCTAATGCAGCACAACATTGAGTTCTATCAGAGTGAGAACTGAGCCATCTCTGCCATACCCATAGCTTACTCTGACTGTTCCTTTTACTTATATATGTTCTAGATCTCAAGTGACGGCTCACCAAAGAAGCTTATCAATATTTTGTAAGTGTATTGCAATATACTGTATAGTATAGTATTACAATTTTAAAATTATTTGAAGCTTATCAATATTTTGTAAGTGTATTGCAATATATAGTATAGTATTACAATTTTATAGTTATTTGAAGATTATCAATATTTTGTAAGTGTTTTGCAATATATAGTATAGTATGAGAATTTTATAATTATTTTGACAGTATTTTTTTATGCTAAGTCCAATGTTGAATATGTGAAGAATGTGTAGGATAAATTCAAGATACATTTACTTATTATGCATTGCATACAGCTACTCTCATACATACAGTTACTGTATTGTAGTTTTCAAGCAGCTATCATACTTTTGAGAATAACGTATCCCACTCTTTGATAATAGTTTCCTGTCATATACTCGTACTGGTAGAGTAGATGTACGGTAGGTAGAATCAAATTCCTATGGTAGGGTATGAAGGTAAACAATATTATTTCCTGTCTTTTATTATGAAGCATGTTATTTAGTTCTATAATAGCCTACTGTAAGCATAAAAAAAGAAGTATCTGCATTATCGCGATGTGTTCTACAAAGGATATATATTATACAATAAGATGGCTGTGATATTGTCTACTTGTGTATGTAAGAAGTTGTGATTATATTTTGTTAAATAAATGAGATACAGTACTAAAATAGCCTCTTCTATACAATAACCTAATATAAATATACAAAAAAATATCATGTAGAACTTTGAAAGCAGGATAACATTTGAATGACAATGACATGTTGTATTGGCTTCATAAACATGTCGAAATTAAAATGCAAAACTAAGAAATCTAAACAGGAACCAAATCACTCTTTCTTCTTATGCAAAGAAGTTTGCTACTATTTCAGCACGAACTCTAAACCCAGCAGCATTTATACCATCAGGAGCTGGATCATCAGGGTCATCTGGATCATCAACATATTCATGTTCTTCTAGCATGTCTCCCTCAGGGATGGGTATTCTACGCTTCATACACCTATTATGGAGCAACATGCAAGCAACAGCAATCTTGGAACATTTCTTGGGTTCATATTGCAATGAGCCACCAGAGTGATGAAGGGATCTAAATCTAGATTTAAGTAGCCTAAATGTCTGTTCAATGATCACTCTGGTGCTTGTGTGACCTCGGTTATACCGTTCCTCTGCTGGAGTACTGGGATTTGAGAATGGGGTGAGGAGGAACGGCTCCAAGGGGTAGCCACTATCACCTGAAAGTAAATGCGAATTACTTGCATTAGGAAAACGCTAACTTTATTGTAAGCGAATAAAAGATTACTGTCTAAAATATGCAAATAATGTACAAGCAAGCATAAATGACGTCACACTCATTTATATCGGTACTGAAGGGAAGCGAGATAATAAAATACTGTATTATTGGAGTCAAAACTTGGGTTCTAATTGTTAAAAAATTTGCATTGGTGTAACCTTTCATATGCTCGTGCCTATACCTAACTGGCATGTCAAAATAATAGGTAATTTTTTTGAAAAGACTCGCAGCGTTATTATACATAATTTATTAGGGCAAGTGAAGCTCTATGGAATCCTTATAATATACTCACATAGATTCCACTGTGGAAGAATAGTTTTGATAGTTGATGTAAATACTACCGCAACTACGAATCTTGTTTCCGAGACCTAGTATATTAACCTAACCAAACAACCTAACCTAACCTAACCCTACAGTGCCCTAGACCCAGTACGTGGGATACAACACTAGCCCTTGCAAGTTGCATGCCAGCTACTGTGGGTTCATATATTAGACATACAGTAACATCTTTGTAGAACATAACACTTTACCGTAGCGAGTGTACTCCATTTCGAACACTTTTTGTAAACATGAACACGTCCGTAGCAGAGCTCTCAAGATTGCGGGACTGAGTTTGTTTACGCGCGGGACTATTTATATCGACAAAATCGAGTTACAAAACTTATCAAAACTATTCTACCACAACGGAATCTATGTGAGTATATTATAAGGATTCCATAGAGCTTCACTTTCCCTAATAAATTATGTATAATAACGCTGCGAGTCTATTCGCGATAATTATCAAATAATATAATAATAACACCGAGCAGTACCGGTACCACTATGTTCAAGCTTCTTTCACTACTGGTACCGATACTAGTTGAGAACTTAGTTTTTTATTATTACATAGGCTATTCCACATATACCGTATTGTGAGTTTAAGAAAATATTCACAAAACAGTGTTTTAATTTAGGGTTTGATTTTGTCAAAAGCAATGAACATTAACCCTTACAAACGGGATGACACTAGATGACGTTAATAGGGTTGTGGGAAAATATAACCGAAACTACCACTAATTTTCCCATGGTTTTTCCTTTTGGTTTTAGGTAGTTTTCATCATTATACAGTAGTTTAAATTAGTCACAATCCTCGGAAAATGTTATTTCTCCCATTATCCAACAATCTTAAAACACTCAGATGTAAGACATTTACAGAGATAATATACAATATGTTTTGCCTTTGGATACAGGATGGGTTGAGAGGTGGCTTTGCCCCCCCCCCCCCCCCCCATGAATGATTGAATTCAGCATCTATTTTAACAGTAAGGTGCTTAATAAGATAAGAGGCTACCGGTACCATAAAACAAAATTAGCCTCTGGTGGATGGGACTGTTGGGGCATTAGGTTATATTCTTTAATATGTGTAGGCCTACCTAATGATATAAATTAGATCAAAATTAGGCTACACTTTAAGATTTATCTTGCCAATGAAACTTATTAGGCAAACATGAACAGTGTACTATACTGTGTGTGTTACCAGTACCTTTTACACTATAATTAAAGGTGCTGACTTCTCAAACCATGCAAAAATACTTGTAAATTAGGCCTGTTAGAAGTTAGGCTAAAGTTCAACTATGGTAATTCAAAGTCTCCCATTTTTGGATGAAATTGTTTTAAAGATCAATATGGCCTAGGCCTAATCACTGCAAATCACATTACAAATAATTGTAAGAACTGTAACCTATTAATAAATACTGTATTCAAAATAGACCTAGGCATAATTAAGCAAAGTACTGTAGGCTACCAGTAATTTAAATACTGCATGTGCACAAATTCAACAGTCAGAAAAGTAAATGGCTTACCAAGTAGAAGGGTATCTCTGTAATTCCCTGCTTCAAAGCGAGCCCGCAGAGGACAATTGGACCAGATAAATGAATCATGTGAACTTCCTGCATACTTGACAGTGAAGCTGGTTATGATTTGGTCATTGTTGCAAACTACTTGTAGGTTAAGAGAGTGGAATCCTTTCCTATTCACATAAATATGTTCATTCACATTTGGTGCTTTGATGGGGATTTGAGTCCCATCAATAGCACCTATTACTCTGGGGATACCTTGCCTTCTTCTGAAACCTTGCACTGTTCTGTTTATGTCCACAAATGTATTTGGCATTTTTATCTCAACTCTAGCCTTTTCATAGAGAATATGAGTCACTGGAGTGATAATTCTGCTCACACTAGCTTGGGTTAATCCAGTTACATCTCCAAGTGCACTTTTAAATGTCCCACTTGCTAAGAATCTCAGAGTCACTAACACTTGAGTATGTGTGGGAATGGCATGGCCTCTTCTTGTCCGCCTAGCAAGAAGTGGGTCCATTTCTTGACATAAAGCAATTAATTCATGCCGAGGAAATTTGTAATATCTCAGCAAGTGTGCATCGCTAACATAGAGAGGGTCGAGTGGGTCTCTATACCTTCTTTCACGTCTTAAATTACGACGAAAGAGGTAGGCTGCCACTACCTCCATGATAGAAAGTCGGGTGAACAGTATATATCCAAGTAGTAAGTACCACAACCATCAAAAATGCAACAAAATGGTTGTTGTTGTTGCAGGGTCGTCGTCTGCTTTCTGCGACTCTGCAGTTGTCAAGCATTCCTACTCCAGCAACGCCTTGGTATCGGCTTCCTCCCAGTTCAGTTTATAGGTACTGCCTTGTTGACTGTTCCTCCATTGGCGAAGTTGCTTAGTTTAGATTCCACCTTAGCGACTTAGAACACCCCACGGAGGTGTCCATAAGCTAAGGCGGCAGTCAGCCATGTTTTTCAAGATGGCTGCCCCCATGTTAAGCTTTGAGTATGGCCTCAAAAGGACATAAGGCAGCAGTTGGGAGATATGGCGCCATAAATCGCCCATGAAATCTTTGTGTATCCGGCCCCAGGTCAACAGCTCAGGTCATTCTAGTTACTGGGGTCATGGGAATTTTATTTATTATTAATGCGACTACGCACTTAATATTTGAAAGAGGAAGTTGAAATTACGGGGAATGATGTGCGCAATTAATTTTACAATTCAACTTATAATTAACTTACTTTGACAAAATATGATCTGATTGTATGTCTCTTCAATCAATATATGCAATAATATTAAATCGAATCGAGGAATTAAGATGTAATATTTACTCTATGATTATAAATAAATCAAGGATCAATATCTCTTAAGCGAAAATGGATAAACAGTACAGTTAACAGAACTAGCGTAGTTAGACAATACTGAAGAATGCTTTCTATAAAATCAGCGTATACGAAAAATTAAATACAATATTAATTATAGGTAAAATGGCGTACACGACAAAGTTGTACTAATTAAAATACCCGAAAAGGTATAATAAGATATCAGAACGAGTTAACAGAGTCTTGTAAAGAATTCACACAAAAGCGGTGTATTCGGACTGATGAATAATTAGATAATCGATCTATGCAAGACTAAAATTCCTAGACGATAAGAATCAAAATTATCTACATCAATAATCAAGTGAACATAAATACAGTTCATATAAGAAGGGGAATACCGCTTAAACAAACGAGCATGGATTTAGGATCTCGGGAAGAAAGTATATATTTATATGATAATTGATAACAATTCTTCACAACGAGGGGGGACTGAGATACACAAAATATGAAATTGAGCGTAGGTCCTACAGTAGGTCACAGGTTCTTATTTAAAGAAGGGAATAATTACACGGTATACACTTCGACTTCAACTTGTAACATACATAATAGAATTAGACATATACAAGGAAAGTCTGTGAGTATTGAGCTAAGTGCGTTTTATGAACACAAGTATGTAACGTATGAGTAGTACGTTCTAGGAAGTAATTATCAAAGTTGAACACTTATATCTTAGGCACAGATCTATATAACAGTTACTACAAATTCTGAGGGATTAACACATACGCAAGGGACAAGCATCTTGAACACAGATCTCTAGATAATTAAGCACTGTAATATTCACATACTTTAACCTTACCTTCACATCAATAATCACAACATAAGATACTCAGAAACACTTAGGGTAATTAAGGAGAATAGAGGGCTGAGAGAAAGTCTGGCCGATGTTGAACGTAGGTCCGCAGGGCAGCACTTCAGGAAGACGTAGGTCCACAGGGGAGCACTTCAGGATGAACTGCTTCTCACAATCAGGACCTCAGGACCCGGACTTCAGGAGGCACACAGCAGGTTCGGCGAGCTCTCAGGGCAGGGGGGAAGGCAAGACAATTGTTCCACTGCTGTTAGATGTCCCGTTCTTATTCAGAGTTAAGGACATTACCCCAGTGGTTGTTTGCATACTTTTCCTATATTTCGTTGAGACTATGTTTGGCTTAATTCTCGTCTCTTGCTTATAGGACTTCAAGGTAAAAGGGATATTGTAATACGTTGTGATCAAGTTGTGATGATTAATACTTATCTAATACATACATGGGAATGATTATTAGGTATATACCAGGCTGAGAAATTAGTGTTGCGGATCTACTTGCCCTGGGCTAGTGACATCTAAAATTGACTTGCCCTGACAGTCTGTTCACTTGCCCTGACAAGGGGTGTTTATTTGCCCTGATACATCGTAAGGAATTTCACTCGTTTAGTACCACATACATTCACAAACATGCCACCAGCTTCTATAAATTGGATGTTATGTCCATACTACTTATTGAATTTTGGGAAACTTCATGCATTACTAATGTTATGGAAATATCAAGCGTTTTTGGTACAGCACATTGATGGTTAAACATTGATACTAAGAAGAGGACAATGAAGGTTTCCATTTACTTACCTATCTCTTAAACCTCTTCTATTCTGGGATGCTCAGGCCTCTTCAGATTAAAAAAAAAAAAAAGTTCTCCACTCTCTTTCCTCTTTCTTCCTTGATTTACGATACTACCAGTTTATCCCCTAACTCCAATATACATTATATTGCATTTAACCAGATTCTCTTTTCAGAGGACCTTTGGTATGGCTTTATTTTGTCACCAAGTGATATGTTCTCAAGTGTCTCTAATAATATATTTATGTTCTAACATTTCAAATGTTCCCTTGTAAGCATTGATTTATCGTTATACTGTGTGCATATTGTGATAGGATATTCTCAGTAAATGTACCTTCTCTCACCTAATCTTATCTTCAGCTTCCTTCCCCTACATGATTTTTTTAAAGTCTATTCTTGCGCAGTTTCACGTCTTCATTTTTCTCATGAACCTGAAACTAGTGCATTGTCATCATCGATTGGCTTTCATATGGGATGAGGGGCAGACTACTGATTCTCTTACTAGTCCTTATATATTTGTCTTTCACCCTTTGTATCGTACTGTAAGTAATCTTGTCCTCAATTTCTTCCTCTTGAATCTGAGTTCTTGAATGCAAATAATCAATATATTAGGGTGAAACAATTATCATAAAGACATGCACATCATTATCTTTAAACTAGCTTATTTTTAAGTGTTAGTAAAGCAGGAGAGGAAAATGGCTATTTCTAAACTATTTTGATATTAGTTAAACAAAATGTTTGCGAGATACAGCCGGCTGCTACTTTACTGCTTTTAATGTTTTTTTTTTTTTTTTTTTTTTTTTTCTATGTGATTGAGGGAGGCAAAAGGCATTACTGCCTATAGCGAGTGCCTCCCCCATAGTTGAAAGAGTGACAGGGCCAAAATCAAGGGACGTTCGAGCCAAAATGCCTGGACACAAGGAGTTTGAAGCAATTTAAGTCATAGGAAGAGGGAAAGACTGATTCTGGGAGAGAGTTCCAGAGCTCAGCTGTTGAGTAGAAGAAAGTTTGAGAGTAACGTTTCACTCTTGGGTTGGAGAGTTGCACAGAGTAGGGGTGGGATTGAGTTGCAAGACGGGTACCACGTGCCCTACGTAAAGGAGGTGGTATGCACTGGGGTAGATCTGAGGAACACTGATTATTATAGTAGCGATAGAATAGCGAGAGAGATGCAACATTGCGGCAGAGAGAGAAGGATTGCAGAGAGTTGGTGAGTGGACGGGAGTTAATGATACGAAAGGCCTTCCTTTCAACTTTGTCTAGGAGAGCGGTGTGAGAGGAACCTCCCCACACATGTGAACAATACTCAATACAAGGGCGCACTATGCCCCTGTACAGAGCAAGAAGCTGTGCAGGGGAAAAGAACCCCCTAAGGCGGTTGAGCACACCCATCTTCTGGGAGGCTGCCTTAGCAAGACTGGTAATATGGTCCTTCCAAATGAGAGCAGAAGAAAAAGAGACACCAAGAATATTGAGAGAAGATGAAGGGTTGATTTTTGTATTGTTGAAGAATAAGGGATAGTCCGCTGGGAGATCCTGACGGGTAGATAGATGGAGAAATTGGGTTTTGGAGGCATTAAAGTTAACAAGGTTTTCTCTGCCCCAATTGGAAATAGTATTTAGATCAGAATTTAACACCTTACGAGTGGCCTATGCGGTTTATTTATATGTACCGCCCAGCGGGGTGTTTTTAGCCAAAATAGGGCTGTTTACGTGATCATTTTCATGCCTAAATAAGACCCAGAACGTAAAACAAGTACCTATCCCTGAAAGGGCATAAACAGAGCTTTCGAATGACACCATAACGATCCTTTTATGATGGCTAGTTTTCTTGCAATAACCGTGCAACGCGAGTGCAAAGAGCATGTAATTAGCCACTTTCCCGATACAATTCCTTATATAGCGAGTGAGAGAGGGAGGAGGGAGCTGGGATTCGTGTCAGTATGTTCGCCGCGGTGGTCTGGAGCAGTCATACGCTCGCTACTCTCCTGCCACCACTTGTCTCTCTCTCTCAGCAACATTACGTGCTGAAATTGCCACTCGAGTTATGTCGAGCGCCGCCACATAGTCCAGCTTTATTTAACTCGACTTATGTGGTGAGCCGCTAATTAAGGGTTAAGAGTTCTATGGCTTCATTACGTTTATCGTTGAGGAATTGCTGGCTGGGGCGTTCTGAAAAACTAATGGAGTAGTGTAAGGTTGAGTCGTCTGCGTATGAATGGATGGGAATTAAGGTACAGTTAAGGAGATCATTTATAAAAATTAGAAAGAGAATAGGAGATAGGACAGAGCCCTGAGGAACACCGGAGTTTATAGGGTGAGGAAGTGAACTATGGCCGTCCACAACCGCAGCTATGGAACGGCCGGAAAGGAAATTAGAGACAAAGGCACAGATGGAGGGATAGAAACCGAAGGAGGGTAGTTTAGAAATTAAAGATTTATAACACTAAGACAGGATGAAGCTTAATATCGGAGAGATAACCCGTTCAAATGGCTTCAAATTGGATAGGTTCCGCTTTAGAAAATATGTAGTAAGCATTGGTTGGGAAACAAGGGTGTGGATATGAGGAATAGATTGTCTAGTGCAGCGATTGGCTATGGAACGGTAGGATATTTTACAAGCAAACTGGATAGTCATATGAATGATATGGGCTGGGTGTAAATGGGATCTACCTCGTGTAGGCCGGTCAGCTTTATGTTTTATGTAGACTTCCGATTTCTTATGTTCTTAAGTCCCTTTTGATAATGAACACTACGTATTGGACTATTGGTGTAACACAAGTTGTTTCATGTTGTTTTTATTGGAATTTAGTTAGACAGAGATTTGTGAATATTCGACTTACTTTTTCGAATTTGTCTTACTTATTCGGCTATCATAACCTTAACATATTAGATCATATTTTACCATTTCATGAACGATTTTAATTTACAGCCAAATCTACCCCCCAACCTATTTTGGTCAACCCCAAACAATTGTATAGTATTGTAATGCTCACCTTAACCCTTAACTAGCGGCCCACAACATAAGTCGAGTATAATAAATTTGGACAATCTGGCGGCGCGTGACATAGGTCGTGTGGCAATTTCAGCACGTAATGTTGCTGAGAGAGAGAGACAAGTGGTGGCAGGAGAGTAGCCAGCGTATGACTGCTCCAGACCACCGCGGCGAACCTACTGACACGAATCCCACCTCCTCCCTCCCTCTCTCACTCGCTACATACTGAATTGTATGGGGAAAGTACCGAATTACATGCTTTTTGCACTCGTGTTGCGCGGTTGTTGCAAGAAAACTAGCGGTCATAAAAGGATCGTTGTGGTGTCATTGGAAAGCTCTGTTTATGCCCTTTCAGGGATAGATACTTGTTTTACGTTCTGGGTCTTATTTAGGCATGAAAATGATCACATAAACAGCCCTATTTTGGCTAAAAACACCCCGCTGGTGGCTACATATTAATTACCGCCTAGCCCGCCAATAAGGTGTTAAAATAACCCTACCTAACCTATCCTAACCATATCATTTCTCTAATTTCCTCCTCATGTCCCTGTCCTTTTTCGTTGTCATCTGTGCATGGAAATTATGAAAGCTAATTGAAGACTGCCAAAAGAGACGTGAAATAAAGCTAAAGGGTATATATTTCTCCTTATGCCTCATCCCCATAACCCTCATTGATATTTGCCATGCTTCGATCTTGATTATTGTTAAAACAGGCAAACTAATACGTAAATATATATTTTCAAATACTCTATACACGATAATCTTACTGCTAACCTTTTTGGTTGACAAGTCTAGCATATAAAATTGAATACGGAAGAAACAAAATTTTAGACGACATTTCTTGGAACAGGCAGCCTTAGTCTATGTAAAACAAAAAAGACATAATTTAGAAATATAATACTGTTCATTATTAATACACACCAGAGAGTGAGAGAAAAAAAAAAGAGAGAGAGAGATAGATAGTGAGAGTGGGTGAGTGAGTATATGGGAAACCACAACATTGATTAACGAAGATACGTGTGTCTGTCAAATTGTCTGTTATAGCAAAATTCCGATAATTTGAAAATCCCAAAAGTTCGAGTTTTTGAAGATCAGTATTATTAATATTAAAATGGGGAAAACTGAAAAATAAAACAAAATGCGCGCAACAATCGGCGAAAGAGAGACATGGCTAGGTGCAGACGATGCCAATCTGCTACCCCCAACCACCTTCTACGAACTTGCACTAATAATCGTATAACACTGTGACCACAGAGTCACAGACCAACACCTACAATCTTCAAATTGTTTGCCACCAACAACCTCTAAAAGCTTAGCAAGCTTTACTATCCCCAAGTAAATTCTTAAGTTCACAAGATTACGAAATTCACGGCCCAGCAATAACAACACGTCTTAAGCCATGCATCCGATACATGGTTACATTGTTTTAGCCTAACTAGTTGTATTCAATATTTCTCTTTTATATTATATTTATCCATTAATTGAACTTCTGTATGTTATTGTATCCAATATAAATCAATATTGACAGTATATGACGAACTAATAATGTCTGCCGAGAACATTACGAAATTTACGATCGATCAGCTGCGTAGTCTCTGTTTATTAAAGGGTCACCGCAGCGAGAAGTGTCGGTTTCTGTTTTACTAAAGGCCCACCGTTTTACTAAACGCCCACCGCATCGCATCGATGTTTTCGTATACTAATTATCTATCAGTATTTGATATTATATGACAACTATTTGTTGTTGTTTTATTGAAGCGTCAACTTAAATAGTAATACAAAACATAACTTGTCCCCTGGGCAACTGCCGGGCAGACTAGCGTTGCAAACCACTAGCCCGGCAACATATCCGGGCTAGTCCGGGTTGCCGGGCTATACCTAGTTTCCCAGCCTGGTACATACATATAATGGCTATTTTATTGAACACTTAAGGGTTCGTTACGTGGCCTAGTATACATGCGAACATGATTATACTGATTACTTCATAATTGGAGCTCTTTGGCCAATGTGGTAATAATTCGCCTAGGCTGTCTTCTATTATTAGGTTAGATGGTTCTCCAGGCCCATCATAATTTATAGGCCTCCTTGGTTCCATTTGTTCCGGTAGCATTCAGGCCTTTGGTGTTTCATTTGCATAAAAATTTCTTCGTTATACTGCAAATCTGGGGTTTGAACAAATGGGGGCTGGTGATTGGTGGGTGTGTTTTGAAACCTCAGCCCTAATAGGACATCAGGATTTCCCTTTAACGGGAGTGACTGTCCTAGGTATTCCGTGTCCCATAGAATCTGGGAAGCTCCCGAGGTCATGGGGTGCTCAGGTAAACTTGGCTTCCTTCGCTCCCTCCTTGTTTTGATGCTTGCAGTCTTATATGCACTGGAGCCCGTTCTTGCTAACCCCGTCATTTCACTACCGTCGGCGTAGAAAAAGTCGCGACCTCGTGATTTCAAGACATATGACCGAGTAGTGGAAGTGTTGAGGACGGGTGACAGGTTCTGCATCGTCAGGAACCACATCGTAGTCGGGACATCTGCAGGCTTGGAGATGTCCATGGCCATGTGGACATGAAGGGGATGTTGTGCCTCTGAAGCCAGTTGCACCAAATGAAGAGGGGACTTCACAGGCGACGTCTTCACACCATTCGACACCATGACGTGGTTGATTTTCATGGCTGATGTAGGCGCAGTAGCAGGCGATGTAGTAGTAGAGGCGCTAGGAGAGGTTCTGGTCACTGAAGGGGCTGGAGGAGTAGTGACCCGAATAGTGGAGGCTGGTGGAGTGTGCCCTGCTGAGGTCGTGCGGCCATTAGGTAACCTGGACGTCGCACTTGATGGGGTGGACAGGTGTGGCGGTGGCAAGGTAGGTTTTGGGGTGGTCAGGTGTGGCGGTGGCAAGGTAGGGTTTGGATGGCCCCGCCGTCGGTATGTAGGCGGGAAGGTTGGAGCCCATCGTTGAGGTGGTCACACGTCGACCAGATCTTGTACATGTAGGGTTAGAGGAAGTAGGGATTAGAGGAGGTTGTGGAGGTAGAAGTAGAAGAATGTGACGGCGTGTTGTGTAGGTTAGGTCGAGGCCGAATTGAAGGGGACGAAAGAGGTGGAGGAGGAAGGGAAGAAGATGGTTTACTTGAAGATGGTTTACTTAAGGAATGAGAGATAGATGGAGCTGGAGTTTTAAGTTTAGAGGCATAAGTAACAGGAATAGATGATTTTCTTGTAAGAGGAACAGGTAGTTGGGGAGGAGTAGATACAGGCAGAGTGCTAAGATTAGGAACATTAGCGATAGGCGAGGATAACTGTGGAGGGGTAGAGATAGGTAGAGTGCTCAGATTAGGAATGTTAGCGATAGCAGGGGTAGTAGGTAGAGTACTAGGTGACTCAGAATAGATAGGTAGGCTGATAGATGGAGAAGGAAGCACAGGCAAGGAAAGTGGTCTAGAAATAGCTTGGGAAGGTAGTAGAGGAGGAGCCGAGATAATGCGTGTAGGCAAAGAAGGAATAGGAGTGTAAACAATAGGCCATGTCCGTTGTGGCAAAGGGAGCGTGGCAGGTGGTGGTAGAGGGTGTGAGTCTGGAAGGTGGTTTCTTTCTGGGTGTAGGTGTTACAGGAAGGTTGATGACAGGAGATGCAGGTTCTGTGGATCCCAAGTTTTGATTATTAGATGCAGGCAATATGTCATTCTGATTAGGATCTGCAAGCATAATCATATTCTCATCAATGGGCTGAAATCTATGGACATGTCTGTTACGGTATGTGCGTGACTCACCAAAATAATTAACGGTAACCTGGTAGCAATTTGGTACAGTTAAAATTTCGAAGGGACCTTTAAATCTTGGTTTGAGTTTGGACGGCACAGGTAATTGAGCAATCATAACTAGATCGCCGACACAATGATGACTGGCTTTGGGAGTCTCATCTGGCTGTAGATCTTGGACATATTGGATTTGACGGAGATGGTTTTTTAGATGAACTAATGACTGATTGAAGTTGGAGGAGGGCTCATACGGGACAGCTAGATGACAGAGAGGAAGTAGTAATGGTGTTACTCCAAACACCCGTTCATGAGGTGAAATTCCGTCTTCTCGAGGGCATGTGTTGATTCCCCATTGCACAATTTTCACCTGACTTGGCCAATCTTTGGAGTCCATTTGTTGTAGTCTGGTCCGGATTTGGTTGGCGATGGTCTTATGACTCCTCTCGCATTTTGAGTTCCCTTGAGGCCAGTATGGAGAGGAATGGCTTATCTTGAAACCACACATTTGTGATAATTGAGACCATATGTGACTGGTGAATTCAGGTGCATTGTCAGAATGAATAGCATCGGGTAACCCAAAATATGGAAACACATGTTGAATAAGGGCTTCTGCAATGGCAATGGCTGAATGTTCTTTTGCCGGGCAAGCAATGACATATTTAGAGTAAGTGTCGACAAAGGTGATTATATACTTAAATCCCTGATTACCCTCCATGGGGCCCATGACATCAACTGCAAGTAATTGCCATGGCTTAGAGGCGACTAATTTACCTGCAGGACCAGCTGTGCGGGTTCTATCCTTGCCTAATGCACATGCTTTGCAAGCTTCAGTGATGCGCTTGGCAGTTATATACGGGGATGGAGTCCAGTATACCTGTTGAAATGTGGTGATAAGTTTCCGTTGGGCAAGATGAATTCCATTGTCCATATGGATAGCGTGCATGGTGGATAGGGCAGCTTGTGGAGTGATGATGATTTTGCCATCAATGGTGAACAAGTTATTACCTCGTCTGGTCAATTGAGTGGATATCTTGCGTGGCATCCAGTCAGGTTTTTCTTGTCGTTGGAATGCCTGTAACAGCTCTTGCTGGCTGACATCCAAGGAGTCTTGATGATGAATGGCAAGTATTGGGTGTGGCTTCTCGTCGTGTTGAAGGTCATTTTGGAAGGAATTGATGGGCAGGCGGGAAAGAGCATCCGCATTAGTATGAAGTTTCCCTGAGCGATAAACAATGTCTATATCAAACTCTTCTAGCGATTCTCTCCACCTGACTGTCAGAGCATTTTTTGTGTCAGACTTACGGAGCCATTGAAGGGCGTGGTGGTCCGTAATTACTGTGACCTTGACTCCGGCCAGGTACGCTTTGAAGTATTGGAGGGCCCATATCATACCCAGGCACTCCCGTTTTGTGACAGGATAATTTATTTCTGCCGGATTGAGTGTGCGGCTTGCACAAGCAATTATGTGCTCTTTTCCATCTCGTGTTTGACCCAGAATGGCACCGATTCCGAATTGTGACACATCAGTATATAACCGGAATGGCCGGGTATAGTCGGGAAAGGAGACCACTGGAGATGCTACTAGTTTATCCTTGAGATCGTTAAAGGCTTGGAGACGTTCATCAGTCCACTTGAAAGGTTCTTCTTTTTTGGTGAGGTCATGTAAAGGTTTGACAATGGTGGCGAAATTCTTAACATATCTTCTGTAGTATGAGGCTAACCCGAGAAAAGCTCGTACTCCTTTTACGTTAGTGGGAGGGGTGATTTTACTTATAGCTTCTAGCTTACTGGGGTCTGGTGTTATCCCTTGTTCTGAGACAATATGCCCCAGAAAATTTACTTTATTCTTAGCCAGAGTACATTTGGATGGCTTAAGTTTAAGGCTAGCATATCTGATTCTTTGGAAAACTTGCCTCAGTCGCTGTAAATGTTCGGCCCAGGTTTTCCCGAAAACGATAATGTCATCTATATAATTTATGCAAGACAGGTTTCCCAGGTGAGTCCTTGCAGTACTGATTCCATTAACCTGGAAAACGTAGCTGGGCCAAATGGCAACACTGTGAACTCATACAGTCGGCCTTGGCTGGTGGAGAAAGCTGTCTTTTGCTGGTGTTCTGGCAATACTGGAACTTGCCAATATCCTGCTTGTAGGTCCAGAGTGGTGAACCACTTTGCCCCAAGCAATGAATCCAATGAATGTGAGTCAGGTACAAGGGGAGATAGGAGGGCAGGAAGACCCCCATTGAGATGGAGAGACTGTGTAAGAAAGGCTTTGGATGATAGAGGAATGACTATAGATCAGGCAGGGGAAGTGGTGGTGGACAGGAGTGAATGGAGAATGCTTGTGAATAGTTGAGTGAACACGTGGTCATTTGGAGTAAGGGGTCGGGCGCAAGTTGGACTAGATAATAGTCCATCAGGCGCCTGGCCCGGGGAGACGATTAATATGAAGGGTGTGCCTGGAAGTGTGGTGGGAGGGCTTGTGGCTTTGGCTCCGCTGCATGTCTGCCTGCCGAGATCGGAACCTCTCCGGGTGGTCAGGGGCCGGGGGAGTGCTGGAGCGACCTTGGTAACCCTGGTCTCTGAGTCTTCTCCTGGGTGACCTGGTTGTGTGAGAGTTTGTGTTTTTTATCTGTGTTTATTTTTTGTTTTGTGTTGTTTTTGTGTTTTCCCTGTTCTTGCTCTGTCTTGAGTCGGCTACCCCCAAAATGGGGATTGGGCCTGAGCATATAGATAGATAGATAGATAGAATGAATCCAGAGAGTTGTCAATTCGTGGAAGTGGTGTGGCGTCCTTGATGGTGGCATCGTTGAGCTGCCTGTAATCAATGCAGAAGCGTGTGGACCCGTCTTTCTTCTGGACCAGTACTACCTGAGACGACCAAGGGCTTGTGGATGCCTTGACTACACCTGTGGCGAGCATATCTTGTACTTGTTTCTCCTCTTCTTGTCGTTGGATAGGGTTATTCCTCCGGATGGGCTGTTTAATAGGCTGCCGTACGGTATGAATGGGGTGATGTAACATGTCTGTTTTCCCCATATCCTGACTAGAAGTAGCGAACATATCTTGATAGGAAATGAGTAGGTTTCTGAGGTCAGTTTGTTGGTCAAGAGTGAGATTGGTAGGAATATCAGGGAGAGGGTTTTTATATGGAGCGGAAGAATCTGTTGGAACAGACAGTTCTTCAGAATACATTTCAAGTTCGCCAATGGCAAGTCCTTTTGGCAAAGTGATTGGTTTATCGGAAATGTTGGCTATTTTGATGCAATTTAATTGATTTGGTAGCAAGCTAGAAGCGGTTAGGCATACCCCATTGAAAGGGCCTTGGAGGTGTGGGGTCAAAAGGACATCACCTCCTATGGTGGGTACTAAAGGTATCCATTTTTCATGATGTGGAGGAACTGTTATGGTGGTAGAAGTAATTGCTGGAGAGATGATATGAGGGGGGAGGGGGAGGATTTGTTCATTACTTTGGGTTGCAGCAGTGACGGGGAGAGAGGTGAGCAAGGGCTGTGATTTGAGCTGCTTAATTGTATCAAGGGAGTTTTTTTTCAGGTTTGGAAGTTGGACTAAAAGTTAAAGTCCGGTGCCTGCAATCTATTGAGGCATTCAAAGATATCAAAAGGTCGAGGCCTAAATAACCATCGTATTTAGTCTCACTGGGATCATAAATCACGAAGGAATGATTAACTCTGTGATTTGGGAGAGGGGTGTTTACATAGAGTGGAAGGGTTTGACCAAGATTGGGAATAACTTGATCGTTTGCACTTACGAGGATAATGGAGGAAGATTGCATTTGTCCGATTTTTTTTTTTTATGCTTTCGAAAGAAAGGAAGGAACAGGCAAGATCGGGAAGCCCGAACTTTCACCCCATTCAGTGTGATTTTCTTGTACACCGAAAGACCATCATCCGATGTCCCGTTATGAGCCCCCGCCATGGTTACGACTATTTGTTTGGGGGGGGCAGCCTAAAAATCCAGTGGTTCTGGTCTTAGGGTTTCAGGCTGATATTGTTCAGCTCCTTCTTCGGTGATTTCTTCTTCTATGCCTGCCGTCCCGTCTTCTGTTATGGTTGCAATTTGACGCGGTTTTATCCAGGGAATCTGTGCCCACCAACTGGGAGCTTTGGTCCTCTTCCTGGTCAATTCATTGAACGACCTCTTCAATGACCACAGCATGCAAGGTCCGGAACAGGGCTTCCAATCCGCTGGTCGAATCCGGGCCCAATCCTCTGCTTTGTCATTTGCACGAGGAGCTACTGGACCAGTGATGGGAGCTGGGTTGGTGGTTGGATGAGTGGTGACTTTGCTAATCACTGCAATCTCGATTTGTTCCCTGGATTTCCGTAGTGCCATGATTCTTCTGATCACAGGCAGATCCGCGTCATAATTGGTTGGCTCGACGATTGAGAAGTGGTCAGCCACTGGGTCAGGCAAAATTCTCACAAGTGCCTTGAATATTATCTTCTTCCTCTGCGCCGTGGTTTCTTCTGGGAACGCAGTTAAAGCTGTTGAAATTGTACTGTACATTTCCTCAACAGCAACACATCTAACACGTTCTTAATCACATAAATAGGTATTCAATCAGGTGCTACAAAACTCAATAATAACACGCAGGTAATTGTACACATATAATTTATTCAATGGCAAAAGGGTTGAGGTATTTATTGTTTCTGATCATATACTCCTGAACTCTCAATATGTTGCATAATTATTTCTATGCTGAGATCACGGATGTATTAAGCACAATAAAGACTGAGAGTTACCATCACTATTATAAAGAACAGGAAGTAACACAAAGAATGCATAAATATTCAGTCTTGAATCAGGAACACAAAATATAACCTATTGTGGTAATATAGTCATAGGCAATATACTCTTAATTATAAAGAACATGTAACATATAGAGTCAACCCTTGATAATAATATATGTGTGAGTCGAGTGTCTAACATATTCTTATTCTTTGAGAACACAGATTTTCCCCGAGTAGGAGAGAATTAGGTGAATTGAGATTTCAAACAAGTGCAGAAGCGGTTGGTTCGAGAAACGCTCACGGGGGGTGAGGGGCGCTCGTGGGCAGGTAGATCAGCCCGGGTAGGGGTGGCTAATGACCAGGACAACAGCTCAGGTCATTCTAGTTACTGGGGTCTTGGGAATTTTATTTATTATTAATGCGACTACGCGCTTAATATTTGAAAGAGGAAGTTGAAATTACGGGGAATGATGTGCGCAATTAATTTTACAATTCAACTTATAATTAACTTACTTTGACAAAATATGATCTGATCGTATGTCTCTTCAATCAATATATGCAATAATATTAAATCGAATCGAGGAATTCAGATGTAATATTTACTCTATGACTATAAATAAATCAAGGATCAATATCTCTTAAGCGAAAATGGATAAACAGTACAGTTAATAGAACTAGCGTAGTTAGACAATACTGAAGAATGCTTTCTATAAAATCAGCGTATACGAATAATTAAATACAATATTAATTATAGGTAAAATGACGCACACGACAAAGTTGTACTAATTAAAATACCCGAAAAGGTATAATAAGATATCTGAACGAGTTAACAGTCTTGTAAAGAATTCACACAAAAGCGGTGTATTCGGATTGATGAATAATTAGATAATCGATCTATGCAAGACTAGAATTCCTAGACGATAAGAATCAAAATTATCTACATCAATAATCAAGTGAACATAAATACAGTTCATATAAGAAGGGGAATACCGCTTTAACAAACGAGCATGGATTTAGGATCTCGGGAAGAAAGTATATATTTATATGATAATTGATAACAATTCTTCACAACGACTGAGATAAACAAAATATGAAATTGAGCGTAGGTCCTACAGTAGGTCACAGGTTCTTATTTAAAGAAGGGAATAATTACACGGTATACACTTCGACTTCAACTTGTAACATACATAATAGAATTAGACATATACAAGGAAAGTCTGTGAGTATTGAGCTAAGTGCGTTTTATGAACACAAGTATGTAACGTATGCGTAGTACGTTCTAGGAAGTAATTATCAAAGTTGAACACTTATATCTTAGGCACAGATCTATATAACAGTTACTACAAATTCTGAGGGATTAACACATACGCAAGGGACAAGCATCTTGAACACAGATCTCTAGATAATTAAGCACTGTAATATTCACATACTTTAACACCTTACGAGCGGCCTATGCGGTTTATTTATGTGTACCGCCCAGCGGGGTGTTTTTAGCCAAAATAGGGCTGTTTACGTGATCATTTTCATGCCTAAATAAGACCCAGAACGTAAAACAAGTATCTATCCCTGAAAGGGCATAAACAGAGCTTTCGAATGACACCATAACGATCCTTGTATGATGGATAGTTTTCTTGCAATAACCGTGCAACGCGAGTGCAAAAAGCAGGTAATTCGGTACTTTCGGTACATAATTGAGTATGTAGCGAGTGAGAGAGGGAGGAGGGAGCTGAGATTTGTGTCAGTAGGTTCGCCGCGGTGGTCTGGAGCAGTCATACGCTCGCTAGTCTCCTGCCACCACTTGTCTCTCTCTCTCAGCCACATTACGTGCTGAAATTGCCACTCGAGTTATGTCGAGCGCCGCCACATAGTCCAGCTTTATTTAACTCGACTTATGTTGCTCGCCGCTAATTAAGGGTTAAAAGTCTGGCCGATGTTGAACGTAGGTCCACAGGGCAGCACTTCAGGAAGACGTAGGTCCACAGGGGAGCACTTCAGGATGAACTGCTTCTCACAATCAGGAATTCAGGATCCGGACTTCAGGAGGCACACAGCAGGTTCGGCGAGCTCTCAGGGCAGGGGGGAAGGCAAGACAATTGTTCCACTGCTGTTAGATGTCCCGTTCTTATTCAGAGTTAAGGACATTACCCCATACGTGGTTGTTTGCATACTTTTCCTCAATCAATCAAAATGAGTAGTGAAAGGGGGTTAGGGGGGAAGTGGGGATAGGACAAAAATTAGTTGGATGAAGTGAATTTTAGCAGGAGAAAAAGAGTCCAGGCTTAACTGGAGCTGCCTGATGGTTTTTAGAGTTTGGGGGATCGGCATTTCTATGAAGACGGCTGGACCCGACCAGGGAGGCACTGGGTCGAGAGCTGGGAGGCTGAAACTGTGGGCTATTGTACGGGTATGGAATTTAAGGCCATATATTTATCCTCCCGGCCCGACTGGGAGTCCCGTACTAATAGCCCGCTGGTGATGAGGTGTTGGTGAGGGTGATGGGTGGTGGTGGTAATTTTACTTCCTCGGGAGGTCCGGGAAGCCTTGCTTCAGGGCTTGCTCCACTGTTAAGTGGCACGACATGTAGTTGTTCTTGTCCTTCTTGTGGAAATAGCAATTGCAGCCGTCTCGTTTCCAGTTCTCCATACAGTAGGACAGGAACCCATGGAATTCAGGTGGGACACAGTCCATATAAGCATAGCTCATGGTCATGTTGAAGTCCTTATACATATGTTTTAGGCATACTTCCTCGAATAGTTGTTGAGGAGTCTTGGGGGTGTTTGGTTTCTTCTCTAACTGCCTTGCTGGTTCGATCTCGATGATTGGCATGGAGGCTCCTTTTTCAGGTTTTGAAGGAGAAGCCGAAGGAGGCTCTGCAGGTGGGTTGGTGTTGACTGCAGGGGTCTCTTCCATCGCCTCTTCTTCTGCTGCAGTAGTAGTTGGAGTTGGAGTTGAGTTTTTTTCTTCAGCAGCTCCTCCAGTAGCTTCTACAGGATCAGCTTCTGGAGTTACTGCTTCAGGTTCAGGGGGACAGTTGTTTCTGTTTAGAGGCGCTTCGATGGTCAAGCGTCTCTGTGGAGTAGGTCTCTGTCTGACAGGACCCCTCTGGGCATTGTCCAACAACCCTCCTGGTACAAGAATACCTGGGAGATTGTTGGCCTGAAGGAGGGCAGGTAGGTATTGCTGGAGGAGGGAGTTGTTTCCTCCAGCAAGAGCCACGGCCGTCCTGATGATAATATCGATCTTAATTGATATATCATTAGGCAGGTCCATGCTCTTTAGTCTGTCAACTTTTTTCATAGTACCCTGCCTCTCCTTCAAGTCTCGGGCATGATGTGAGCCCTTGACTGTTTTGCCCTTGGGTCCTGTGACCAGAGTGGCCTCAGGACCTCTTGCCCCTGTTTTGGTGTGGAATTCTACCCTCTCTCCATCACCTAGAGAGGGTACAGACTTCCTGGGGTTGTTTTTCTTAATATTTTTGTGGTGTACAAAAATATCAGTGCTGTTGTCGTCCCTGGTGATGAATCCAAAGCCCTTCTTCACATTAAACCAGTTTAAAGTGCCGGCAACGAGTGTGGAAGTTGCGGGAGGCATTGTGGTGGTGGTGAAGAGAGGAGGATATCTAGCTCTGCTCGGTGTGGCTGCTCAACTCAGAATGACGTGAAATCCTATATTTCGTTGAGACTATGTTTGGCTTAATTCTCGTCTCTTGCTTATAGGACTTAAAGGTAAAAGGGATATTGTAATACGTTGTGATCAAGTTGTTGTTGTTGTTGTTCTCCAAGCTGCCTGGCCGAACAGCCCCAAGGCCCCGAGCAAGACCAAGGCCATAACCGAGCGCCCCCACAGAACCCTCCCAGCCGACCACAATAAAGCATGGGTGACCGAAGCCACTCCATGGCGGGGAGCTGAGGAGGGCGACAGAAACGCCCGGGAAACCAAAGCCCCACGCAGGGCCCTGTGCCCCTCAGCAATTATGAAGAGAAAGCTGAGGGGCAAAGGAAAAAATGTGACGCTTTGGCTTCCAATCTTGGTAGATTGGGAGGTCAATCCACGGAAGAGACGCCGTCACTTGAGATCTAGAAAATATATAAGTAAAAGGAACAGTCAGAGTAAGCTAATAATAATAATAATAATAATAAACCGTTTATTAAAGAATGGCAGCCTCATGAGCTGAAAATACAAATTTTACAATTTAGTGGATGAACATGAGATGTACAGATATGAGGATGGTAAGCTCAGTTTACAAACAAAATAAATAAATACAATAATGATGCATGTGCAGAATACAAATTATCATAAAATAACCATGAGAGTAAGTGATATACAGTACATATACACATTTATTTACTTACTCATATACAGAACATACGTATATACACGTACGTGCGCACATACATATACATACATATATAGGAACATAAGAACATGCAGTAAGTGTGCACATGTCCGTATACACAAACGCTCACGTATGCACACAAACATACATACATACAGAAACTGTTTTGGTATGGTCAGGGTAAAGAGGGTGCAGCAATTCAAGTCCGTATATGGTCCGTATGGTCAGGTACAGCCTACTACAATGGGAGGTTAATCCTCGGTAGTGTAGGTGTGTGTGTGTGTGTGTGTGTGTGTGTGTGTGTGTGTTGTTACGACTGGGGTTTAAATATATCAGGGCTCTTATTCATTGGACTAGTAATGGCATAAATGCTACAACGGAAAGCGCTAGCTCCAACCTCTGATGTATATTCCCAGTGAACAAAGAACACAAATACTCTACAGAGTTCTATATGCAATAATAGGCTATCAAACTCTCAATAAATGTGCGTCTACTCTAGGCTTAATGTTATGTGAAAACAGCCTATTACTACCTATAACCGAAGGTGCTTGGTTATGGTATGCAAAGTAAGGTGGTAAGAGAAGTTACAGCTTACGTTACTTTAATCAATAAATGTCAGGCACTCCTGCATGAAAGAAAGTGCACTAAAGTCCTTCAACACTAACAAGGAATCTTCTTTAAATGTTAGATGCTATAAAGATGCTCGTATCGGAAATGGAACCCAAAAAGGCAGGCAGCGGAACAATGCTCGTGCAGGCTATGCACACAAAAAGGCAGAATATATAATGCCGTCGGAGCCAAGAATATCCTAAACACAACAACAATAATAATAATCGCCACGACAATGCAGTATTCCTATCAACAAAAGAGCCTAAGTCGTTTGTGTCTCAATACATCAAACTAGGCTGCGAAATGCTTGTGTAATCATAAATGGGTATGCATAAAAAGAGTAATTGGTTTAATATACTTAATGTCTACTATGATTGATAAAGTCTAGCTAGAGTCAATGATACGAGATACTGGTGCGCATGGCATGCCGCATAGCCTAGTGCAAATCTCAAGTCTGTGCGTCAAATATTACGTTATAGGGAAGGGTAGCTCTCTTGAGAAACCTTAATACCGAAGTATTAAGCGTTCTCTTGGCGTACCTCAAAGACAAACAATCGAGACTAGAACAGTGCAGAATGGTATAGGCAAAAAGCCCTCATTCGTGCATGCTCTATTCTCAATGGCACACAGACTAGAATTTACTCAATCAACTCCAGTTCTCAGGTATGTCGTGCAGCTTTTAACTAAAGCCAGCACTCATAGGAAACAATACCTTATAATATCAGACTCCTAGTCTAGCATTATCTAATCCAGCAGAACACTAATAATAAAAGGAAGCGGCAATATGAAAGCCAACCAATGCTTCGTGATCCACTTATCTTAACAACTAACATACATGGGTTATATCAGACCTTAACGCACAATACAACTGGCCAGCATGAAGCTGATTTTGCAGAGTTAACCAGAGGGGGTATAATATTAATAAAAGGTGGTGAAAGATATGGAAAATGAGAGAGATAGGCAGAGGAAAAGATTCTCAGGTGCGAGCGGGGTACAGGTAGCAAGGGAAAAGATGGGTGCGTTCTAGAAACCAGATCTGAGGGAGAGAGTGGCGAGGAACTGTATATATACTCACACTAGCTCGAGGCGCGTGGGAAAAAAGCGGTTACAAGTCCTCTAGCCACTAGTAAGGGAGCTAACAGCATGGGAAGGACCTCTCTCAACCAACCCCCACGAACGAGGCAGCCAGCCGTGACGTCATCGAGCGGGACAAAAACACTACGCGCTCCCTCTCACTCTGTTCTACTCTCTCTCTCTCTCCCAGATCCCATCATTACTAGTTAATGATAAAACATATACTTTACAATTAAATATATAAAGCCTTGACATGGGTGAACACAAAAAGCCTTTCTGGACTGCCCATGACACAAGCTTTCATATGAAATAAAGCACACTCTAATACATAAACTGTAGCCCCATCCACTGCCCTGGCGATCCTAGCGAGTCACTGTAGGACAAGCCATGCGGTTCTAACTGAGTGGTTAACGTCACAGTGTGTGTGTGTGTGTGTGTGTGTGTGTGTGTGTGTGTGTGTGACAGAAGGCGAAATATGGAAGAGCTGGGCGTTCTATTGTTAAGGGTGGAAATACATGGATGAAGATACGCGAACACTTAATAATAGATAATGCTTATGCATAGATTTATAATCAGAAGTTGCGCTAGTGAGCAATATGTTCTCGCTCATATGTACGTATATTTACATACATATGTGCATAATGACCATATAAATACACGTACAGTACATATATATATTATATACCTTATATTCTCAACCGGGCTCGAACCATTGACAGCACATACACACAGACATACATATACATAAATATATGCACATTACATGCATATATGCTCTTCTCTTATCCTACCTGATACTCTCAGCCGGGCTCGAACCACAAACAGTATACACTATAGACACATATATATATACATAAATAACGCATACATACATACACATATACGCACACATACATACACATATACTGCACATACATAGATACATATATACACATATACATAAACAAACTCAAGCAAATACATACATAATTATATTCTAATACACACACGCACACACACTTATGCATATATTATTAAAGGTGGGCGCGTATATATGGTGTGACAGGCCGTTATTACACATTATTAATAATATTAACAATGGTTGGGATAGGACTATTTTTATATCTGTCAGTTCTTGCTCTTATTGGTTGGAGTGTGTTGAAATGACGAGCTGCATGTGTAGGTCTAGGGGCGTCTGGTGGAAGTAAGTTTCTGTGTCGTGGGTGAACAAGCAGCTTAGATGCAAACTGTTTGAGTGTGTTGTAGTGGTGGGTTGAAAGTGCAGGTATGCTAAGGGTGGTGAGAGCTTCCTCGTACCCTGGATATGTGCCACCCAGGATGATCCTGCATGCCCTCCTCTGAACTCTCTCCAGTTGACGTTGTTGTGTTAGGGTTAGAGAGGAGGACCAGGCGGGAGAGGCGTAGGTGAGCTTAGGGAGTATGAAGGTGTTATATATGAGGAGGTCCGTGCCAGAGGGGCCAACTCGCCACATTTTAAAAAACAGCGCTCTATCTGGTTCCCGCTCCGTGAAATTCTTGGGAATCATCTGGCAAAAAAAAACATCCGACTTTCGTCCTTATAGCAACTGCACATAGGGTTGAGCATCCCTTGTTTTTGCCGTTTGGCAGACCGTTTATGGGTGTGAATCTGGGTAGACAGAGGGGCCAACTCGCCAATGCGCTCAGCCAATGAGAGCGCGGCTACGACGTGGGGAATTAAATGGCCGCCCGCCCGACCACTCACAGGCGCTGTATGAGACGTGCTTCAGTAGTCACGCTCAAACCGAGTTAGAGTCAACACACGAGTGACTACCTCCGCTACTTTAAACATCAATAACTCAAAACTATACTCGTGGCGAGTTGGCCCCTCTGGCACGGACCTCCTCATATACTCTTCAGCTCATTCTCCGGCGCCCCCAAGGATCTCAACCGCCTTAGCATAAACAACTTGTAAGTGGCGGTCCTGACTGTGGTAGTTACATGTTTCTTCCAGTTCAGTTTGTTGTCCACAGTGATTCCGAGGAGTTTGGTGGACTCAACAAGCTGAAGGGGATGAGGACCAATTGTGACAGTGGGTGGAGGAAGGTCGGTAACGGAAGTGTTGATGTGCATGACCACTGTCTTGTCATACCCAAGCTATGGGTATGGCAGAGATCGCTCAGTTCTCACTCTGATAGACCAGCCCATCACCACATGACTAGAACCCAATCCTCTCAGCATCAGCTAGGAAAGGCCCTAGAAAGCCGCCTTTGGCGGGGGGATAGCTTCCCTATTTCAACCCCTTTCGGGGTTGGGCACCCGCCAAGTTGCACCCGCATTGATCAAGTTGTGATGATTAATACTTAACTAATACATACATGGGAATGATTATTAGGTAATAATAATAATAATAATAATCTTCTGGTTACTTATATAGCGCCCGTCTCTCCTCCTTCGAGGATTCGCAAGCGCTTGGCTTTCTTTAGTCTACCAGAGACCATTACCCATCCCCCTTGCTCATGGGGAGATGGTAACCGCCGGCTGTATCCCAGAAAAACTTTTCAATCTGAGCGGGGATTGAACGCCAGACCTTCAAGGTGGGAATCAGGCATGCTATCAACTGAGCCAGCCGGACGGCTGGTACATACATATAATGGCTATTTTATTGAACACTTAGGGGTTCGTTACGTGGCCTAGTATACATGTGATAATGATTATACTGATTACTTCATAATTGGAGCTCTTTGGCCAATGTGGTAATAATTTGCCTAGGCTGTCTTCTATTATTAGGTTAGATGGTTCTCCAGGCCCATCATAATGTATAGGCCTCTCTGGTTCCATTTGCTCCGGTAGCATTCAGGCCTTTGGTGTTTCATTTGCATAAAAAAAAAACAGTTATACTGCAAATCTGGGGTTTGAACAAATGGGGGCTAGTGATTGGTGAGTGTGTTTTGAAACCTTGGCCCTGATAGGACATCAGGATTTCCCTTTAACTGGGGTGACTGTCCTAGGTATTCCGTGTCCCATAGAATCTGGGAAGCTCCCGAGGTCATGGGGTGCTCAGGTAAACTTGGCTTCCTTCGCTCCCTCCTTGTTTTGATGCTTGCGATCTTATATGCACTGGAGCCCGTTCTTGCCAACCCCGTCATTTCATAAATAATAATAATTATATTAAAATAATAATAATAGTGTGTGTGTGAGTGTGTGTAAAACAAAAGGAAAGAAGGAACAAAATAGAAGGAAACATGTCGGTAAGGGTATCTGTGTGTCGGTGTGTGTGTGAGTGAGTTTGGGTGTATGTGTAAAAAATTGAGATAATGCTTGTGTAGCCGTGTGACAAGAAAATAAAATACAAATGATTAATGAGGACAACAAGAAAAATTTGCAAGATATATGTGTGTGTGTGTTGTGTGAGTGTGTGTGTGTGTGCGTGTGCGTGTTATAATAATAATAATAATAATAATAAACGGTATATTAAAGAATGGCAGCCTCATGAGCTGAAAATACACATTTTACAATTTAGTGGATGAACATGAGATGTACAGATATGAGGATGGTAAGCTTAGTTTACAAACAAAATAAATAAATACAATAATGATGCATGTGCAGAATACAAATTATCATAAAATAACCATGAGAGTAAGTGATATACAGTACATATACACATTTATTTACTTACTCATATACAGAACATACGTATATTGTGTGTGTGTGTGTGTGTGTGTGTTGTGTAAGTCTGAGTGTGTGTGTGTGTGTGTGTTACATAAACACAGAGATCTTACCGGGCAGTCCGGCCTTAAATATTTAATAGTAGATTCTACATAGTTGAAGGCAAGGACAGTAAAGCAAGAGAGAGAGAGTTACAAGATAAGTACTCTTTATGGCCTACCCTGTCTATCTATCTATCTATTGCCGGACGCCTTACTCCCCTTACGAGGGTGGCCATACACAGAATGCCCCCAAGCGGACCTATTCCCTGTGAGAGGGACAACCCGAGCCAGTTTAGTGAAGGACTTACAGGATTGACCACTCAATTTAGGATCCGTCCGACTCCGAAGCCCTCTGTGTATCTTGTTAGCACTATTTTTCTACAGTGGTGTTCGGCTAAATCCATCCACTCACCTGCCTTACCCTTAGGTAAGCAGTACAGATTTGTATCAGGTTTACTCCCCTAGACAGGTTGCCAACCAAGGCTGACGAGTCCCATCCACCCGGATTTGTATAAGGTTGTCTCCCCTAGATGAGTTGCCGACCAAGGCTAACAAGTCCCATCCACCCTGTCTCAAGGTAATAATAATATCCGTCACAGTGATGTGGTGGTTGTGGTGGTAGAGGTACTCTAATTGTGGTAGTGGCTCCTTAGCTACTCTGGTTGTTGTACTTATGGCAGCTACAGTAGTGGAGGTTGGCACAACCAACTCAGCTAGTACTACCAATGTGCATATATACGTCGGCCGCAGTGTAGGCCTTTTTCATATTGGATGTATATATACGTCGACCGCAGCAAAAGGGTTATAATTGTTCAGTTTTCTACTCAATGTTATCCTAAGTGGTCAACAGACTGACATTGGCAACCAATAATATGAGGCGTTGATGTAACCCCGGGGAGGGTAAAACATAGGCAAGGGACAGGGTAGTCCCTCGAGACTGCTCAGTTAAACCCTATTCTCCAAGGCCAGAAATGTTTTTTGAAAGAAACTTCACCAGCAGGCAGAGGATTGCGAACCCTTGACACCTAGGCTAGCTACTTTAAACTATCGGTGTGTGATAGTAATTGGGTTGCTATGAGCTGTGGTTGTGATGTTGTGGTGGTGTGGAGATGTGATTTGGTTGTAGTAGAGTGATTGTGGTAGTTATAGTGATGTGTGGCTGTGGTAGATGTGGCTGTGTTGTGGTAGTTGTGGTTGTGGTGAGCTGGTTGGGGTATGGGCTGGTGTGGTGATGTAGTGAATTTGTGTTGATACGGTAATGGTAGTTGTATTGATGTAGGTTGTGATGGTGTAGTTGGTAGATGTTATATGTGTCGTGGTAGGTATGAAATGGTGGTTATCATTATGTTGGAGGTGGTTGTTGTCATGTGTCTGTATTGGTGTGGTTGGTTACACAAGATACTTTATGGTAGTGTGGTACTGGTGGTGTGGTTAAGGTAGAGTTGCATTATCTGGTTGTGGTAGTTATGGTTGTAGTTTTGGTAGTTATGGTGATATGTCTTCACTTTCCTCCAACCCAAAATTGGCACCAATGATAATTTATTTTCTCTACTGTTACCCTCTTTAAATAACTATCCAAAATCACTATAAACAACCATGTCGACATTACGTACCTTAATCATACAATTTTTTTTTTTTTTTTTTTTTTCTATATTCCAACTACTCCCTCTCGGGCATAGGCTGAGAGCCTGTACATTCCACCACTCAACACGGTGAAGCCCGTGAGGTCTAGTTCCAGTCTGGGGAGTGAGACATGTGAAGCATCCATTCATGGCTCGAAGCAGCTCCATCTCTGAAGCCGCTGGTTGCTTCGTTCAAGTGCTTCACTGTCTCACCCTCCAGACTCAGACCCTCACTCTCAGAACGCCACCTATTGAGCAGTGAACTCACTACTACAGCATCCACAACATTCACTTATTGCACGCTACATCTGCACAAGCCAAACTAGACAGTTATCCTTCCTTCCTTGCTCTCTCTACAAAAGGCGAGCTATGAAAGGTTGGCCAGAAGAGATGAGAACATCATTTTATGAGAAGCGCTTTATTGACAAGGTTTTGTTTGTCTTCATCAGATCAATGTATAAGTGAAACATTGTCCATAACGTGTACCTCCTCTAATGGTGTATTATATTCTATTATATCAGCTTTCCAGAGTTAGTTATCTTAAGATACTATAGGCAGAGTGAACTAGGTTAGCTGCGCCTGACTGGGTGAAGATTCCATTTCTGTATTCACATGATAAAACTCATTCAAATTCATTGTGGTGGGTAAAGTGAGTCGGTTGACATACGGCGGGTAACACGCGGCAGGTGATGTTTGCCGGTTAACCCTTCTTTGGCGGCGCGCAACTTATGTCGTGTGAAATAAATTTGGACTAAGTGGCGGTTCACAACATATGTCGTGTGCCATTTTCAGCACGTAATGTTGCAGAGAGAGAGAGCTGAGCGGTGTGAGAAGCGTAGTAAGGCTATGACCGCCGCCCACTTGGGCCAACTGAAGTGAAAACCACCCTTCCATCCCCCCTCACACTCGCTACACAGGGAATTATGTAGGGAAAGTACCTAATTACATGGTTTTTGCACTCGTGTTGCGCGATCGTTGCAAGAAAACCAGTGGTCGTACAAGGATGGTTGGGGTGTCATTGGAAAACTCTGTTTATGCCCTTTCAGGGAAAGATACTTGTTTTACGCTCTGGGTCTTATTTAGGCATGAAAATGATCACATAAACAACCCTATTTAGGGTAAAAACACCCCGATGGGCGGTACATATAAATTACCGCCTAGGCCGCTCGTAAGGTGTTAATAAAAGATTGGTATTGTGTGGTGTGTGAAAAACAGTGGTGTTGTGTGGCGGGTGACATGTAGTGAATGTCATGGGAGGGATGATACATAATATGCTGTGTAAGAAATGTGGTGGGTGAAGCAAAACAGGTGTTGTGTGGTGTATGATGAGTACTATGTAGTGAGTGACATGTGGTGGATGATGAGTGCTGTATATTGGGTGACATGTGGTGGGTGATGAGTACTATGTAGTGAGTGACATGTGGTGGATGATTAATACTGTATAGTGGGTGACATGTGGTGGATGATGAGTACTGTATAGTGGGTGACATGTGGTAGATGATGAGTACTGTATAGTGGGTGACATGTGGTGGATGATGAGTACTGTGTAGTGGGTGACATGTGGTGGATGATGAGTATTGTATAGTGGGTGACATGTGGTGGATGATGAGTATTGTATAGTGGGTGACATATGGTGGATGATGAGTACTGTATAGTGTGTGACATGTGGTGGATGATGGGTACTGTATAGAGGGTGACATGTAGTGGATGATGAGTACTGTATAGTGGGTGACATGTGGTGGATGATGAGTACTGTATAGTGGGTGACATGTGGTGGATGATGAGTACTGTATAGTGGGTGACATGTGGTGGATGATGAGTACTGTATAGTGGGTGACATGTGGTGGATGATGAGTACTGTATAGTGGGTGACATGTGGTGGATGATGAGTACTGTATAGTGGGTGACATGTGGTGGATGATGAGTACTGTATAGTGGGTGACATGTGGTGGATGATGAGTACTGTATAGTGGGTGACATGTGGTGGGTGATGAGTACTGTATAGTGGGTGACATGTGGTGGATGATGAGTACTGTATAGTGGGTGACATGTGGTACATGATGAGTACTGTATAGTGGGTGACATGTGGTGGATGATGAGTACTGTATAGTGGGTGACATGTGGTACATGATGAGTACTGTATAGTGGGTGACATGTGGTGGATGATGAGTACTGTATAGTGGGTGACATGTGGTGGATGATGAGTACTGTATAGTGGGTGACATGTGGTGGATGATTAATACTGTATAGTGGGTGACATGTGGTGGATGATGAGTACTGTATAGTGGGTGACATGTGGTGGATGATGAGTACTGTATAGTCGGTGACATGTGGTGGATGATTAATACTGTATAGTGGGTGACATGTGGTGGATGATGAGTACTGTATAGTGGGTGACATGTGGTGGATGATTAATACTGTATAGTGGGTGACATGTGGTGAATGATTAATACTGTATAGTGGGTGACATGTGGTGAATGATGGGTACTGTATAGTGGGTGACATGTGGTGGGTGATAAGTACTGTATAGTGGGTGACATGTGGTGGGTGATAAGTACTGTATAGTGGGTGACATGTGGTGGGTGATTAATACTGTATAGTGGGTGACATGTGGTGGATGATGAGTACTGTATAGTGGGTGACATGTGGTGGATGATGAGTACTGTATAGTAGGTGACATGTGGTGGATGATGAGTACTGTATAGTGGGTGACATATGGTGAATGATTTATACTGTATAGTGGGTGACATGTGGTGGATGATTAATACTGTATAGTGGGTGACATGTGGTGGATGATTAATACTGTATAGTGGGTGACATGTGGTAGATGATGAGTACTGTATAGTGGGTGACATGTGGTGGGTGATGAGTACTGTATAGTGGGTGACATGTGGTGGATGATGAGTATTGTATAGTGGGTGACATGTGGTGGATGATGAGTACTGTGTAGTGGGTGACATGTGGTGGATGATGAGTATTGTATAGTGGGTGACATGTGGTGGAAGATTAATACTGTATAGTGGGTGACATGTGGTGGATGATTAATACTGTATAGTGGGTGACATGTGGTGGATGATTAATACTGTATAGTGGGTGACATGTGGTGGATGATTAGTACTGTATAGTGGGTGACATGTGGTGGATGATGAGTACTGTATAGTGGGTGACATGTGGTGGATGATTAATACTGTATAGTGGGTGACATGTGGTGGATGATTAGTACTGTATAGTGGGTGACATGTGGTGGATGATGAGTACTGTATAGTGGGTGACATGTGGTGGATGATGGGTACTGTATAGTGGGTGACATGTGGATGGTGATGAGTACTGTATAGTGGGTGACATGTGGTGGATGATGAGAACTGTGTAGTGGGTGACATGTGGTGGATGATGTGTATTGCATAGTGGGTGACATGTGGTGGATGATGAGTACTGTGTAGTGGGTGACATGTGGTGGATGAGTACTGTATAGTGGGTGACATGTGGTGGATGATGAGTACTGTATAGTGGGTGACATGTGGTGGATGATGAGTACTGTATAGTGGGTGACATGTGGTGGATGATGAGTACTGTATAGTGGGTGACATGTGGTGGATGATGAGTACTGTATAGTGGGTGACATGTGGTAGGTGATGAGTACTGTATAGTGGGTGACATGTGGTGGATGATGAGAACTGTATAGTGGGTGACATGTGGTGGATGATGAGTACTGTATAGTGGGTGACATGTGGTGGATGATGAGTACTGTATAGTGGGTGACATGTGGTGGATGATGAGTACTGTATAGTGGGTGACATGTGGTGGATGATGAGTACTGTATAGTGGGTGACATGTGGTGGATGATGGGTACTGTATAGTGGGTGATATGTGGTGGATGATGAGTATTGTATAGTGGGTGACATGTGGTGGATGATGAGCACTGTATAGTGGGTGACATGTGGTGGATGATGAGTACTGTATAGTGGGTGACATGTGGTGGATGATGAGTACTGTATAGTGGGTGACATGTGGTGGATGATGAGTACTGTATAGTGGGTGACATGTGGTGGATGATGGGTACTGTATAGTAGGTGATATGTGGTGGATGATGAGTACTGTATAGTGGGTGACATGTGGTAGGTGATGAGTACTGTATAGTGGGTGACATGTGGTGGATGATGAGTACTGTATAGTGGGTGACATGTGGTGGATGATGAGTACTGTGTAGTGTCTGACATGTGGTGGATGATGAGTATTGTATAGTGGGTGACATGTGGTGGATGATGAGTACTGTATAGTGGGTGACATGTGGTGGATGATGAGTACTGTATAGTGGGTGACATGTGGTGGATGATGGGTACTGTATAGTGGGTGACATGTGGTGGGTGATGAGTACAGTATAGTGGGTGACATGTGGTACATGATGAGTACTGTATAGTGGGTGACATGTGGTGGATGATGAGTACTGTATAGTAGGTGACATGTGGTGGATGATGAGTAGTGTATAGTGCGTGACATGTGGTGGATGATGGCTACTGTATAGTGGGTGATATGTGGTGGATGATTAATACTGTATAGTGGGTGACATGTGGTGGATGATGAGTACTGTATAGTGGGTGACATGTGGTGGATGATGAATACTGTATAGTGGGTGACATGTGGTGGATGATTAATACTGTATAGTGGGTGACATGTGGTGGATGATGAGTACTGTATAGTGGGTGACATGTGGTGAATGAATAATACTGTATAGTGGGTGGCATGTGGTGGATGATGAGTACTGTATAGTGGGTGACATGTGGTGGATGATGAGTACTGTATAGTGGGTGACATGTGGTGGATAATGAGTATTGTATAGTGGGTGACATGTGGTGAATGATTAATACTGAATAGTGGGTGACATGTGGTGGATGATTAATACTGTTGTTGCGATCCAGGTTCTCAAAGACACAGGGCTCTTCAACATTGGACTAGATAATGGCAAAAATGCAACAACGGTAACACTAGATCCAACCCCTGCCTTAAACACTGGAAAACAAAACACCATTACCGCCCTGAGTCGTGGCTGGACAACGAGGTATCCTATGACTCGGTAACTGGTGCACACACACTAGGCTGACGCTCGATGAAATAGCCTATTCTCAAACAGTAAAAGATTACTCGTTTAGGTTACACAAAGAAAAGATAAGTAACGTGATTAATTAGCGTTGCGGTAGATACTCAAATAACTGGCACTCCTGTAGTAAAGAAAGTGCAATGCTAGTCCTGCAACATCAACTGGAAACTTCTGAAATAAGTCTGATGCTGGGAAGATGTTCGTAAAGAATCTTGAACAATTATTATGCAGAATACGGGTCACAATAAATACTAGGACATATAGTAATAATAGGCAGGCGAATAATAAAGACTGCGCAAAGGTAGTAATGCTCGACAACTAAAGAAATGCTTCGTGACACAACGCAACAGCCTACTAGGGTTGTGCAACTCAACAACAACCTCGGCTCCAAAGTGCAGTGAATAATAATGTGGCATACATATAATAATGGGGGCTTATCTCTAACCAGTGTCTGCTCGGTTAATAAAGTCTAGCTGGGGTATCAAGGCAGGGCAACATGCGGCTCGTAGCCTAACGTTGTCCGAAGGTGGTATAATGAAGATTACGTTATATGACGGGGATGCTCTCTTGATAAATCTAGGTCTCTAGTACCTAGTTCTATCCTGGCGATCCCTCAGAAGTCAACACAAAGAGGCAGCACTATGTTGTGAGGGATAGGCTATGGCCCTCTCACACCACAGTGCTGTGCTCGCAAAGTAAACCCACCCGAAGACAACCTAGGCTCCCACAGTACCTGTCGATGTCGTGCAGGGCTTAGCTAACACTGCACACATCGGAGACAACGACACAGTAACCTTACCCCTAGTCTAGCTTTACTAAGCAGAATCACTCAACACCCTGCCAGGGAGACATATACCGGTCTACAACTTTCCCGAGAGAGAACACACACGGAAAAGTCCGTCTCTCCAAACCTCATTAAAGCCTAATACATAGAAATATCTGAGAGCTTCGCGTACAATACGACTGGCCCACGGTGAACGTCTATGCTGAAACCAGAAGGGATGTTGAGTTTAATAAAGATTAGAGAATGAGAAAAGAGAAGTCGAGAGAGAGAAATAGTATGCAAAGTGGCGAGTATGGGGGACAGAATTGCAAAGGATGTAGACGATATGCGTGTCAGGCCAGCTCAGAGCTTGGTAAAAAACCATGAGGCCGCGACGGGAAGAGACTAGTTGACCACCCGCCCAACGCCGTCAGCGCTCAAGCGAGCCGCGTCACAGCCCACCCCCCGCTGCCAGGTGTACTCCTCACCGCTCTCGCTCGCCTCCCACACAAGCAACATTTATATTATAGCGAATATAAAATATAAGGCGCGGTCACAGACCAAAACAAAGATCACTTCTAGACTGTCTGTGGCAACACGACACTAACGAAATAAAGCAGATCATTCTAGGACAACTGTAGCCCATCCCCACATCCTGGCGAGCGCTAGCGAGCTGCAATGCCCCACGCAACCATTCTGCTAGCGCCGGGAGGCGTCACACCCCCCCCCAAGATATGGGACACTCAACCATGAGCCCATATCTGAACAGGCAGAATGTCGCTAGAATCTGCCACTCCTAGCCACTCTGCCACTCATGGAATGCAAGCTCAGTCTCCTCAAAAAAAAAAAAAAATACAACAACATTTTATATAAAAAAAAAAATCTTATCACCCTTCCCAAACATAATACATTAATTCATAACATTGTGCTCCCAGAGCGAGCTTTAAGAAGCACAGCCTACTGAGAGAAAATCATCTGCACTCAGTACTCAGCTACAATATTATCTTAAAATTAATTATTAAAAAGAAAGAGTTTTTTATTTAATTTTTCATACTTTATTTTAATGTTGTTTTTGGCGGCTACTATAGATGTAGCCTAACTTTCTTCTAATCAAAGCCAACAACTCCTGCCCTGCGACCCTACGCTGATGCTACACACGCGAGCCAACAAGCACCAGCGCAAAAATACACCGCGAGCCAAGACAGGAGGCTATACCAACATACTGTGGTAGCCTACCCCGGATCCTCCACCCACGACAGACACTGACTGAGCAGCGAGGGTTCTCCTGCAAACAAAGCCAAAACATTATCAGTGCCCTTAGCATGCCACACATCCAACTTGTGTTCCGGCAGCACAACAACACCTGGCACTGACAAACTGCCCAGCTCATCGCAAAACTGGCACTTCTCTTCGCTCTTCCCGGCAACGGGGCCTGCCAATAACCCTTCACTAGGTCTACCTTCGTGATGATCGAGGCAGCCCCGAAGCGGTCTATGGTGTCGTCAACTCTGGGTAATGGATAGGCGTCTGTCAGGGATAATGCTTCCACACTCTTGCAATCAACACACACACGGACTCTGCCACCAAACTCAGGTTGCAAAGCCACTGGCAACGACCACTCACGACATTCCTCATCCCTCAGACCCCCTCTCCACACGCTGTCCAGCTCCGCCTTCACCACAGGCTGTCGAGCAGGATTCACACGGTAGGGAACCAACTCGAGCCCTGCACCGTCTCCAGCCTCCGTGTCGGATTCTACCCCGCACATCAGGCCTGGAGAAGCAACAAACATGCGGACGGACTGCCACAGCCTAGCAAACAACTCCTCTTGTCGCTCAGGAACAAGAGGTTGCAACTTATCTCGCAGAACATGCCCAGTGCCCTCCCACATCTCCTTCACCATGTGGAGAGGGCCCCTCACCCGATGCCCGAAAACAAGCTCATTCGGACTGAAACCGAGACTCTCTCCAGGTACTTCTCTTGCCGCGAACAAAACATACGGCAGACCAAGGTCCCGATCCTTTCCGTTCTCTGCGCAATAACATCGAAGCATGCTTTTCAGCGTGGCGTGCCACCTCTCCAACACCCCTTGACTCTCCGGGTGATACGCAGAAGAGACGACAGTGCTGATGCCATGCTGAATCATAGTTTGTTTGAACAGATTAGATGTAACACTAGAACCTTGGTCCGATTGCACCTCTTGCGGGTAACCATACCGCGAGCAATACCAGAGCAGGTTCCGGACAACAGTTTTCGCCGTGCCATTTCTCATTGGATATGCATCAGGATAACGAGTGACCTCATCCATGATAGTTACTAGAAATTTATTACCGGCACTAGTAGGGGGTAGGGGTCCGACCATATCAATGATGACCTTACTGAAGGGCGGTCCACTGACAGGAATGGGTGCAACGGGGCTCTCGGAATTGTTTGGTTAGGTTTTCCAACCCTCTGGCACGTATGACACCTTGCTATCCAGGTTACCACCTGCCCCTTCAACCCCGGCCACCAAAACAATTTTTCTAAAGCCGCCACCGTTTTTCTCACCCCTAGATGTCCTGCCAGTGGTATGTCATGCGCCAACCTCAGTAGGCTATCCCTGCACTCCCGTGGCACCACCAACTGGTCCACTACTCCGGACCCCTCTTGCCAACTACGTTTAGGGTCTTGAAAACGCCTATAGAGGATGCCTTCTAAATCAAAAAAATCTCCTGGCTGTGCATCGCCGTCCTCGTCGAGCTCTACAGCTCCATTAGCACACGTTTGGAGCTCAGGGTCCTCTAGTTGCAACCGACGTATATCTGAGGGTGCCAAGCGATCTAACTGCTCCCGGAGCAATGCATGACCTTCCCCGATACTGGGCTGCTCCCTCTGTCTCTCTCGATGTACATAACGTTGCTGTCGTGGAGACTCGTCACTCTCGATGACAGGCCCAGGGGCTACTCCAGAATTAAGTAATGGTGCTAATACTGAATCACCCAGGAGAGCCGCCGAGTCAAAACTCTTAAAACCAACTCCAGCTTTAGCCTCCTCCTGTTGATCGTTCCTCCGCTGGTCTGAAGACGGAGGACTAGGCTGTGACACTTTAGCTGCCCGAGCTCAGGTGACAACACACGCCATGGGTTGTGTCTGGCACCGCTCGACCCACTCTTGCTCTTCCCTACTCACGTCGGCCGGCCTCTCGGCAACTACTAAGGGTAGAACCTCAGAAGCGGGCATTGCAAAGTCGTTGCCGAGAAGAAGGTCGACGCCCTCCACTGGCAGTTTTCTCCACAATCCCGACATCCAATTCACGTGCCACACCATCCACCTCCAACTCCAACCGCACCAGCGGGTATGACCGAGTTGCATTAATACCCTGCACCACCACCACCCGAGCCGCGTTTATAGGGTAGCCAGTCAAGTTTTTCATCAGAGTCTGGGAAGCATCTGTATCGCGCAAGACCTCTACTCCATGCTTGCGCCCCGCCCACATCACGCAACCCCGCCCTCTATGGTCGCAAAAAACATCCTGAGCAGGGTTCGAGCCTCCCAGGTGCTTCTGCATTGGCTGTGTCTCAGCCTCTGACGAACTGCCCCGGGCAAACTCAGATGACTTCGGAGACACACCAATGTTGCAGGCCAAAGACACAGCTGCTGTAGGTGGTTTGTAAGGACAGACTCTTGCAAAGTGCCCCATTTGATGACAATGATAACACTCCAACTCCCCTTTGGGCTTCCCTTGGTACTGGGAAGGGCCCGGCCCCTTCTTAAACGGGACGGTGCTAGTCTTGTGGTCAGTCTTGGTATCATGGCTCTTGTACTTGTTTGCATAAGGTATATCACTAACTCGGGGGGGTGGGGCGTCACGCCCCTTGTTACCTGCCTCACTACGCTGGGCAGACCCGCACCCACGAATTAGTGATAGCCGGAGGTCAGCCATCTCAGCTGCCTCCTGTAGAGTTTTTGGTTGCTTTTCTTTAAGGTTTAACGTCAGGTCGCCGCCCGTGCATTTGAAAAACTGCTCTAAAAGCACCAACTGTTTAATGTCGTCAAACGTAGTAGCTTTCTCCGACCTCAGCCAATTCCCAAAAGCATCGGACAGCTCCCGGGCATGCTCCAAAAAGGTGCTCTCCCGACCCTTGGTAACACCCCGGAACTTCAACCTATACGTCTCTGGTTGTAGTTCGTATGCTCTCAGGTCAGCCTCCTTGAGTTCCTCATAGATAATACAAGACTCTATAGGCAACGCATTGTAGGCTTTAAGACCCTTGCCTATTAATCTAGAGGATACAAGTGCTGCCCATTTATTCTCTGGCCACTGGTGTTCCTGGCACTTCTTCTCAAAGCGTGTGAAAAATTCCGTTACACCACTCTCATCAAACACCGGAACCAGTTTCAATAAGTGCGAGAGAGACTGCTCATGAACACGGTTACCAGCCCCAAGTCGCTGTCCCGTTGTCTCTACTCGCGACTTCTCTACGTCCATGTCGGCACAGTACCTAGTCGACTCTAAATCAGCTTGGATTTTTGCTAGCTCTGTTTGCTGCTGAAGCTCACATGCCCTTTGTTGCTGTTGAATCTCAGATGCCCTGATAGCCTTTCTCTCTTCGATCTTAGCTGATTCTATTTGCTGCTGGATCTTAGCTAATTCGAGCTGAAGCAATAATTCGGGAGTTAACCCTTGAGGAGGTGAAGGTGCTACAATGTTTGAAATTACCGGTGGTCCCCCCAGGGGCAACCCACCCTGCCAGTCACCACCCAACTGCGGAAGCGTACCCGGGGTCGGCAAACTACTGGGATGGCTGGGAGTCGAGTGTAGGGGAAGCATGGCCGAAGGGCTCTGAGCACTCAACCCATCTCGCTCACCAGTCACCCTGCCCAGTACACACGTTATCAAGTTAGCCCTGGTCATGCTGCTAGTAACCGCATGACCGATAGCTGTGGCCAGGCATTGAAGACCGTACCGATCCATACCCTCCAACCGCTCGGCAGTAACAGGCCATTGCAAAAATATCCTAGCATCCTCCTCACAGTTCACCCGATTAACATTTTCATCATGCTGCTGTTCCTCAGTTTCGACATTACGTACTGTGTCTCCATTCTCCTCTGACCCGGTATAAGACATGATGCTCACAAAATTTCTCACCACAATATTCAGAAAAGAAGTACCCCAAACTCTTATGTAGCACTATTCACTTGCCAAAAATGTCTGAAGACTCTCAAGTGCTATACTACTTTGCCAAAAAAAAATTAACGTGCCCACTATATTCCTCAATAAAACAAATGACCACAACAATCCTGCAATTATCTCTTAGTTCACAAGATCCTGAGCTAGGTCGCCATTTGTTACGATCCAGGTTCTCAAAGACACAGGGCTCTTCAACATTGGACTAGATAATGGCAAAAATGCAACAACGGTAACACTAGATCCAACCCCTGCCTTAAACACTGGAAAAAAAAACACCATTACCGCCCTGAGTCGTGCCTGGACAACGAAGTATCCTATGACTCGGTAACTGGTGCACACACACTAGGCTGACGCTCGATGAAACAGCCTATTCTCAAACAGTAAAAGATTACTCGTTTAGGTTACACAAAGAAAAGATAAGTAACGTGATTAATTAGCGTTACGGTAGATACTCAAATAACTGGCACTCCTGTAGTAAAGAAAGTGCAATGCTAGTCCTGCAACATCAACTGGAAACTTCTGAAATAAGTCTGATGCTGGGAAGATGTTCGTAAAGAATCTTGAACAATTATTATGCAGAATACGGGTCACAATAAATACTAGGACATATAGTAATAATAGGCAGGCGAATAATAAAGACTGCGCAAAGGTAGTAATGCTCGACAACTAAAGAAATGCTTCGTGACACAACGCAACAGCCTACTAGGGTTGTGCAACTCAACAACAACCTCGGCTCAAAAGTGCAGTGAATAATAATGTGGCATACATATAATAATGGGGGCTTATCTCTAACCAGTGCCTGCTCGGTTAATAAAGTCTAGCTGGGGTATCAAGGCAGGGCAACAATGGGCGAGCATGCGGCTCGTAGCCTAACGTTGTCCGAAGGTGGTATAATGAAGATTACGTTATATGACGGGGATGCTCTCTTGATAAATCTAGGTCTCTAGTACCTAGTTCTATCCTGGCGATCCCTCAGAAGTCAACACAAAGAGGCAGCACTATGTTGTGAGGGATAGGCTATGGCCCTCTCACACCAGTGCTGTGCTCACAAAGTACACGCACCTGAAGACAACCTAGGCTCCCACAGTACCTGTCGATGTCGTGCAGAGCTTAGCTAACACTGCACACATCGGAGACAACGACACAGTAACCTTACCCCTAGTCTAGCTTTAAATAACTAAGCAGAATCACTCAACACCCTGCCAGGGAGACATATACCGGTCTACAACCTTCCCGAGAGAGGACACACACGGAAAAGTCCGTCTCTCCAAACCTCATTAAAGCCTAATACATAGAAATATCTGAGAGCTTCGCGTACAATACGACTGGCCGACGGTGAACGTCTATGCTGAAACCAGAAGGGATGTTGAGTTTAATAAAGATTAGAGAATGAGAAAGGAGAAGTCGAGAGAGAGAAATAGTATGCAAAGTGGCGAGTATGGGGGACAGAATTGCAAAGGATGTAGACGATACGCGTGTCAGGTCAGCTCTGAGCTTAGTAAAAAACCATGAGGCCGCGACGGGAAGGGACTAGTTGACCACCCGGCCGCCAACGTCGTCAGCGCTCAAGCGAGCCGCGTCACAGCCCATCCCCCGCTGCCAGGTGTACTCCCTCACCCACTCTCGCTCGCCTCCCACACAAGCAACATTTATATTATAGCAAATAAAAAATATAAGGCGCGGTCACAGACCAAAACAAAGATCACTTCTAGACTGTCTGTGGCAACACGACACTAACGAAATAAAGCAGATCATTCTAGGACAACTGTAGCCCATCCCCCCATCCTGGCGAGCGCTAGCGAGCTGCAATGCCCCACGCAACCATTCTGCTAACGCCGGGAGGCGTCACACTGTATAGTGGGTGACATGTGGTGGATGATTAATACTGTATAGTGGGTGACATGTGGTAGATGATGAGTACTGTATAGTGGGTGACATGTGGTGGGTGATGAGTACTGTATAGTGGGTGACATGTGGTGGATGATGAGTACTGTATAGTGGGTGACATGTGGTGGATGATGAGTACTGTATAGTGGGTGACATGTGGTGGATGATGAGTACTGTATAGTGGGTGACATGTGGTGGATGATGAGTACTGTATAGTGGGTGACATGTGGTGGATGATGAGTATTGTATAGTGGGTGACATGTGGTGGATGATGAGTACTGTATAGTGGGTGACATGTGGTGGATGATGAGTACTGTATAGTGGGTGACATGTGGTGGATGATGAGTACTGTATAGTGGGTGACATGTGGTGGATGATGAGTACTGTATAGTGGGTGACATGTGGTGGATGATGAGTACTGTATAGTGGGTGACATGTGGTGGATGATGAGTACTGTATAGTGGGTGACATGTGGTGGATGATGAGTACTGTATAGTGGGTGACATGTGGTGGATGATGAGTACTGTATAGTGGGTGACATGTGGTGGATGATGAGTACTGTATAGTGGGTGACATGTGGTGGATGATGGGTACTGTATAGTGGGTGATATGTGGTGGATGATGAGTATTGTATAGTGGGTGACATGTGGTGGATGATGAGTACTGTATAGTGGGTGACATGTGGTGGATGATGAGTACTGTATAGTGGGTGACATGTGGTGGATGATGAGTACTGTATAGTGGGTGACATGTGGTGGATGATGAGTACTGTATAGTGGGTGACATGTGGTGGATGATGAGTACTGTATAGTGGGTGACATGTGGTGGATGATGAGTATTGTATAGTGGGTGACATGTGGTGGATGATGAGTACTGTATAGTGGGTGACATGTGGTGGATGATGAGTATTGTATAGTGGGTGACATGTGGTGGATGATGAGTACTGTATAGTGGGTGACATGTGGTGGATGATGAGTACTGTATAGTGGGTGACATGTGGTGGATGATGGGTACTGTATAGTGGGTGACATGTGGTGGGTGATGAGTACTGTATAGTCGGTGACATGTGGTAGATGATGAGTACTGTATAGTGGGTGAAATGTGGTGGATGATGAGTATTGTATAGTGGGTGACATGTGGTGGATGAGAACTGTGTAGTGGGTGACATGTGGTGGATGATGAGTATTGTATAGTGGGTGACATGTGGTGGATGATGAGTACTGTATAGTGGGTGACATGTGGTGGATGATGAGTACTGTATAGTGGGTGACATGTGGATGATGATGAGTATTGTATAGTGGCTGAAATATGGTGGGTGATGAGTACTGTATAGTGGGTGACATGTGGTGGATGATGAGTACTGTATAGTGGGTGACATGTGGTGGATGATGAGTACTGTATAGTGGGTGACATGTGGTGGATGATGGGTACTGTATAGTGGGTGACATGTGGTGGATGATTAATACTGTATAGTGGGTGACATGTGGTGGATGATGAGTACTGTATAGTGGATGACATGTGGTGGATGATGAGTACTGTATAGTGGGTGACATGTGGTGGATGATGAGTACTGTATATTGGGTGACAAGTGGTGGATGATGAGTACTGTATAGTGGGTGACATGTGGTGGATGATGAGTACTGTATAGTGGGTGACATGTGGTGAATGATTAATACTGTATAGTGGGTGACAAGTTAGTGGTGGATGATTAATACTGTATAGTGGGTGACATGTGGTGGATGATTAATACTGTATAGTGGGTGACATGTGGTGGGTGATGAGTACTGTATAGTGGGTGACATGTGGTGGATGATGAGTACTGTATAGTGGGTGACATGTGGTGGATGATGAGTACTGTATAGTGGGTGACATGTGGTGGATGATGAGTACTGTATAGTGGGTGACATGTGGTGGATGATGGGTACTGTATAGTGGGTGATATGTGGTGGATGATGAGTATTGTATAGTGGGTGACATGTGGTGGATGATGAGTACTGTATAGTGGGTGACATGTGGTGGATGATGAGTAATGTATAGTGGGTGACATGTAGTGGATGATGAGTACTGTATAGTGGGTGACATGTGGTAGGTGATGAGTACTGTATAGTGGGTGACATGTGGTGGATGATGAGTTCTGTATAGTGGGTGACATGTGGTGGATGATGAGTACTGTGTAGTGGGTGACATGTGGTGGATGATGAGTATTGTATAGTGGGTGACATGTGGTGGATGATGAGTACTGTATAGTGGGTGACATGTGGTGGATGATGAGTACTGTATAGTGGGTGACATGTGGTGGATGATTAATACTGTATAGTGGGTGACATGTGGTGGATGATGAGTACTGTATAGTGGGTGACATGTGGTGGGTGATGAGTACTGTATAGTCGGTGACATGTGGTAGATGATGAGTACTGTATAGTGGGTGAAATGTGGTGGATGATGAGTATTGTATAGTGGGTGACATGTGGTGGATGATGAGAACTGTGTAGTGGGTGACATGTGGTGGATGATGAGTATTGTATAGTGGGTGACATGTGGTGGATGATGAGTACTGTATAGTGGGTGATGTGGTGGATGATGAGTACTGTATAGTGGGTGACATGTGGTGGATGATGAGTATTGTATAGTGGGTGACATATGGTGGGTGATGAGTACTGTATAGTGGGTGACATGTGGTGGATGATGAGTACTGTATAGTGGGTGACATGTGGTACATGATGAGTACTGTATAGTGGGTGACATGTGGTGGATGATGAGTACTGTATAGTGGGTGACATGTGGTACATGATGAGTACTGTATAGTGGGTGACATGTGGTGGATGATGAGTACTGTATAGTGGGTGACATGTGGTGGATGATGGGTACTGTATAGTGGGTGACATGTGGTGGATGATTAATACTGTATAGTGGGTGACATGTGGTGGATGATGAGTACTGTATAGTGGGTGACATGTGGTGGATGATTAATACTGTATAGTGGGTGACATGTGGTGGATGATGGGTACTGTATAGTGGGTGACATGTGGTGAATGATTAATACTGTATAGTGGGTGACATGTGGTGGATGATGAGTACTGTATAGTGGGTGACATGTGGTGGATGATGAGTACTGTATAGTGGGTGACATGTGGTGGATGATGAGTACTGTATAGTGGGTGACATATGGTGAATGATTTATACTGTATAGTGGGTGACATGTGGTGGATGATTAATACTGTATAGTGGGTGACATGTGGTGGATGATTAATACTGTATAGTGGGTGACATGTGGTAGATGATGAGTACTGTATAGTGGGTGACATGTGGTGGGTGATGAGTACTGTATAGTGGGTGACATGTGGTGGATGATGAGTATTGTATAGTGGGTGACATGTGGTGGATGATGAGTACTGTGTAGTGGGTGACATGTGGTGGATGATGAGTATTGTATAGTGGGTGACATGTGGTGGAAGATTAATACTGTATAGTGTGTTACGATCCAGGTTCTCAAAGACACAGGGCTCTTCAACATTGGACTAGATAATGGCAAAATGCAACAACGGTAACACTAGATCCAACCCCTGCCTTAAACACTGGAAAACAAAACACCATTACCGCCCTGAGTCGTGCCTGGACAACGAGGTATCCTATGACTCGGTAACTGGTGCACACACACTAGGCTGACGCTTGATGAAACAGCCTATTCTCAAACAGTAAAAGATTACTCGATTAGGTTACACAAAGAAAAGATAGTTAACGTGATTAATTAACGTTACGGTAGATACTCAAATAACTGGCACTCCTGTATTAAAGAAAGTGCAATGCTAGTCCTGCAACATCAACTGGAAACTTCTGAAATAAGTCTGATGCTGGGAAGATGTTCGTAAAGAATCTTGAACAATTATAATGCAGAATACGGGTCACAATAAATGCTAGGACATATAGTAATAATAGGCAGGCGAATAATAAAGGCTGCGCAAATGTAGTAATGCTCGACAACTAAAGAAATGCTTCGTGACACAACGCAACAGCCTACTAGGGTTGTGCAACTCAACAACAACCTCGGCTCAAAAGTGCAGTGAATAATAATGTGGCATACATATAATAATGGAGCTTATCTCTAACCAGTGTCTGCTCGGTTAGTAAAGTCTAGCTGGGGTATCAAGGCAGGGCAACAATGGGCGAGCATGCGGCTCGTAGCCTAGCGTTGTCCGAAGGTGGTATAATGAAGATTACGTTATATGACGGGGATGCTCTCTTGATAAATCTAGGTCTCTAGTACCTAGTTCTATCCTGGCGATCCCTCAGAAGTCAACACAAAGAGGCAGCACTATGTTGTGAGGGATAGGCTATGGCCCTCTCACACCACAGTGCTGTGCTCGCAAAGTAAACCCACCCGAAGACAACCTAGGCTCCCACAGTACCTGTCGATGTCGTGCAGGGCTTAGCTAACACTGCACACATCGGAGACAACGACACAGTAACCTTACCCCTAGTCTAGCTATAAATAACTAAGCAGAATCACTCAACACCTTGCCAGGGAGACATATACCGGTCTACAACCTTCCCGAGAGAGAACACACACGGAAAAGTCCGTCTCTCCAAACCTCATTAAAGCCTAATACATAGAAATATCTGAGAGCTTCGCGTACAATACGACTGGCCGACGGTGAACGTCTATGCTGAAACCAGAAGGGATGTTGAGTTTAATAAAGATTAGAGAATGAGAAAGGAGAAGTCGAGAGAGAGAAATAGTATGCAAAGTGGCGAGTATGGGGGACAGAATTGCAAAGGATGTAGACGATACGCGTGTCAGGCCAGCTCTGAGCTTGGTAAAAAACCATGAGGCCGCGACGGGAAGGGACTAGTTGACCACCCGGCCGCCAACGCCGTCAGCGCCCAAGCGAGCCGCGTCACAGCCCACCCCCCGCTGCCAGGTGTACTCCCTCACCCGCTCTCGCTCGCCTCCCACACAAGCAACATTTATATTATAGCGAATATAAAATATAAGGCGCGGTCACAGACCAAAACAAAGATCACTTCTAGACTGTCTGTGGCAACACGACACTAACGAAATAAAGCAGATCATTCTAGGACAACTGTAGCCCATCCCCACATCCTGGCGAGCGCTAGCGAGCTGCAATGCCCCACGCAACCATTCTGCTAGCGCCGGGAGGCGTCACACCCCCCCCCAAGATATGGGACACTCAACCATGAGCCCATATCTGAACAGGCAGAATGTCGCTAGAATCTGCCACTCCTAGCCACTCTGCCACTCATGGAATGCAAGCTCAGTCTCCTCAAAAAAAAAAAAAAATACAACAACATTTTATATAAAAAAAAAATCTTATCACCCTTCCCAAACATAATACATTAATTCATAACATTGTGCTCCCAGAGTGAGCTTTAAAAAGCACAGCCTACTGAGAGAAAATCATCTGCACTCAGTACTCAGCTACAATATTATCTTAAAATTAATTATTAAAAAGAAAGAGTTTTTTATTTAATTTTTCATATTTTATTTTAATGTTGTTTTTTGGCGGCTACTATAGATGTAGCCTAATTTTCGTCTAATCAAAGCCAACAACTCCTGCCCTGCGACCCTACGCTGATGCTACACACGCGAGCCAACAAGCACCAGCGCAAAAATACACCGCGAGCCAAGACAGGAGGCTATACCAACATACTGTGGTAGCCTACCCCGGATCCTCCACCCGCGACAGACACTGACTGAACAGCGAGGGTTCTCCTGCAAACAAAGCCAAAACATTATCAGTGCCCCCAGCATGCCACACATCCAACTTGTGTTCCGGCAGCACAACAACACCTGGCACTGACAAACTGCCCAGCTCATCGCAAAACTGGCACTTCTCTTCGCTCTTCCCGGCAACGGGGCCTGCCAATAACCCTTCACTAGTTCTACCTTCGTGATGAGCGAGGCAGCCCCGAAGCGGTCTATGGTGTCGTCAAGTCTGGGTAATGGATAGGCGTCTGTCAGGGATAATGCTTCCACACTCTTGCAATCAACACACACACGGACTCTGCCACCAAACTCAGGTTGCAAAGCCACTGGCAACGACCACTCACGATATCCCTCATCCCTCAGACCCCCTCTCCACACGCTGTCCAGCTCCGCCCTTACATCAGGCTGTCG
>CM064505.1:27235012-27402952 GCA_032716605.1 Paralithodes platypus | reverse complement strand
TTACTAAGGCAACCTCCCTTCAACACTACTCATCCTCCGTAGTTTGAATCTACCGCACAGAGCATAAAAACTTGAGGAGCCTTCCATCATGAGCGCACGCAACCTCACTCATGGTTCAGTCCATTATGAAATTGGGTTCTCACTACGCAACACACAAAACGCGTTTGTATACAAAACCAATAAAGAATCAAAAGACAGTACACGGAAGAATAATTATTCAATAATGCTTTCTTACATATGAATCTCTGTGTGATGTAACTTGTAGATGTGGTATCTCTTGACCGAGACGGTCTGACCATCAGGCATAGTGCCGCATGGTCTCTTGCCTTCACTGACCATATCAAGTAACCCAAAATCCTTAACTACGATCAACGAATGGGAAGGGATGGTCGGGAGGGGGCCCCAGTCCGTCAGGATTACGGGGCCACTACTAAATATTAGGTTTTCTTTAAATCTCCTTGCCGGAGTCAAACCTATAATTTATTAGTGGGCCCCCTCCATCATTGACGGATTATGGCCTGATATCTAAGACTGGAGGGGGACATTCGTAATCATATCATATAATACCTTCTAGCAAAAGCAGATAATCAAACAACCACATAGTATGCTTACTTTGTAAAAATATATATATTTGTTGGCGCGCAACATATATACCAAAAAGGGGTACAAGCAGGAGCGTGCTTCAAAGAAGCCTGCGTGAGAAAAAGGTTAACTCTGAGACTCTGAACACAAGATCCTCCAGTTAAGAAGGCACCCCCACTTAAATTAATGTGGTGAAAAAATAAAACTTATAAGTTTAACATGTGCACATATAAACCGCCATAAAACTAGTGGTATATATCTTTGAAAAAACATATCCAAGCTTAAAATGAGATTGCGCTTCACAGCCAAAACTACTGACAACAACACTGTTGTTTGTACTACAATTGTACTAGCACAACTTCCTGTAAAGAATAGTACAGAGAAATGTCATATCACAACACCCATGAACAGTATGTGACGGCGGGGTCTAGGGTGTCCTATGTTACACTGGACTGCACACCCCCCCCCCTTTTCTTGAAATTAAACAATACGTGACTTAGGGGCCACCTAGACCCTCTGCCTTAAAGCTATACATGGCAAGGAAGGTTTGTCTAGAGCTACTGAAAGGTATCGAGTCAAAAACGTATGATTAGAGGCCCACAAATGTGTGGACGTAATAACTTCACCAGAAAAATTCTGATGGAAACGCAAAGAGGCTGCCCATTTGCATAAATTGTGGGCCCTACCCACAACGCCGGGATTACTCTCTTTAATGACTTCGACCAAGAGAGAAGCTATTTTACGTTTCATTAAGCGTTTGCCCGTACTAGCTACCCAAAAAGCACCCTGTTGATGCAGAGGTGCCACCCTCAAATATTTGGTTAGAGCTTGCCCTGGACATAAATTATGATGCACTTTACCCCATTTCAACGCCGGCACTGTGAACTCTGAAAACACGTGTTCACTGTGCTCATTCTTGGCGCTGAACCCTGGAGAAGGTGCAATGTGAATCGGGGAGGTGGGCGGAGTTTGAAGCATGCTCTCATGAAACCTGTTTCTTCCGCTTGTGGTATGGTTAGACCTGTAAGGTCAAAGAATGGCACCCTGATAGCTGTTAAGTGATTATCTAGAGTCACTACAGATAGACGTTGCTGTTCAAACAAATAGTTTAACGAATTAAAAACTAATGCCACCGAAGGTACCGTCTGTTCTGTTCTAACTATCTAAGAAGTAAAGGACTGCCAATGAGATTGATATTGCCTCTCGGGAGATTGTGTGTACTGATTCATAAATTTATCTGTCACGGTTCTACCATACGTCATTCGCCACTAGGCCTCCTGAATGACCACAATGCAAAAGTCAGCGAGGACTTTAGGTTGCCAATTGTGTCTAAGTGGAAATACCCGACCGGGAGCGACCCCCGGGTTCGGGCACCACGTTATCAATTGTTGGTACCACAACTGCGTCGGCCACAGGGTCGCGAATAACGAGACTAAGCCTCGATAATCCTGTAGTTTGTTGACTACGTGGCACATTAGAGAAGCGGCTGGTGGCGGAAAACAGATAAATGGAACTCCACATGTTCCAATCCGTCACCAATGCATCGGGCCCCCCCGCCGGCGTTAATGTCCGGCGTGTGAGGTACCGAGGGAGTTTGTGATTCTCCTCTGACGCAAACAGATCCACACGTGGACGGTAAGGCTCTGCAATAATTTGATCGAAAATGTTCTGCTTGAGTGCCCACTCGACTGTTGTGCTCTTGTCTTCGAGACAGAGCGTCTGCCCAGACGTTTGCTACGCCTGGGAGATAAGATGCATGAAGATGAATGTGCAGCTTGTCGGCTAGAACAAAAATATTTTCTGACACGTCTAGCAACTTCCGAGACCTCGTTGACCCTTGTTTCTGAATGCAGTGAACTGCCTTGAGATTTTCCAACTTGAAGGCCACCGACTTTTCCCGTAAAGTAGAGCCGTGAACTTGAAGGAAATACAAGGGGACTAATAACTCTTTTACCATTATGTGGGAGGTTTCTGAATGGGACCAAAGCCCTTGACCCTGATGCCCGAGGTTTGACTGAAAGCCCCAACCTATCATCCCTGACACATCCGTGTCCACCCATACCGACGGCGGAGGAGAGGTCCATGACATGACTGAGTGCAACATTTCTCTCTTCGCCCAAACCGCTAGTAAGCTGTGTAATAATGTTGGGATAGGCCATAATATTCCCGCCGGTAATAGTGGGAACATTTTGTTGCCCTCCAAGATTAAACAATACTCGTGAGAGAACAAGGTTCGACTTTTACTAAGTTGACCTTGAATCCTAGAGATTTGAGATGGTTTAACGTAATGTAGACATGAGTGTTGCATAACTTTTCTGTCTCTGCCACCACCAGTCAGTCGTCCAGATACCACAAGATCCTGATCCCTTGTTCTAAAATGGGCATCAGGGCTTGCCGGGACTTTGTTTGAAAGCTTGTGCCATATTGAAAACAGTCTTCCAAACTGCTGGTGTCTAAAAGGGGGGGGAAGTTATGTCTGAGATGACTCGCACATTGGAAGTAGTGAGAGCTGCTGTGCCTGGCACATTGGAAATTGGATCTGACACAAAAGGAGGGTTAGGTATTTTAGCTAAAGCAATGGATGTAGCCAGAGGTCGCACATTCGTCGACGTCGCGGGAGCTCCCATACCAAATGTAGGAGTTTCCGGCGTAGGGCCAAAGTGCATTTAATAGTAATCCATCAATCTCTTCCCTAGTTACATACCTAGCAGATGACGAACTCCGTGGAGATTCGACAGTACCCTGAGAGTCGTTCTAGAAGGTGACTCGACTCTTCAACTTCCATCTTTGAGACCAGAGAACGCCGTTCTTCATCCCTTAAGTCTGGCCTATTATGGGAAGATCCCGCCGAAGCCGGGACCTCCCCATGCCGCCATGTTAAATCTGGGATAGAAGATGGTACATCGGCATCCCGGTGGACGTCAGCCACCACTTGAGTCACAAAAGGATGTGCTCCGTCCTGCCAGGGCTGTGAGTATCGCCATACACCTTGACTGTGGCTGACACTCGCTTGCAAGCTTGGTATACTCTCCAAATGGGAGCCCTCACCTGAGCACCCTAGAGGTTTATAGTTTCTGTAAGATACTACTAAATCAGAGGATGACACACGTGACCTGGTAGAAAAGCATGAATATCAGGTGATGAAATGTTCGCCGGGGCAGCCTCCACCACATTCGCTGACTCCACCCCCGACCTGTCAGATTGGACGGTAGACTTGGTGGGGGTAGAGGCAGAAAGCGGGGTACCAGGCTCCGGCGATAGCCGTGAGTCCTTTTGCACCGGAGGATCCCTTTGTGGAAGATTGATGACTCCTACCTGACTTATGCTTAGTACTAGTAAGGTCTATAGGTCCCCCACTCTCTTCCTTTTTTTCTTCTTTGAAGGGAAGCAGACTGGCCCGAAGCTGTCACCTGCTTCCTTGATGTGGACCTCGTTGCCGTTGCCGATGGTGACGGTGAGCGAGGCCTCTTAGATTTGCCGGGGGAGGGTGTGGCAACCTGTCCCCGCCCAGACTCTGAGGTCTTACGTGCACGTATCTTACACTGAGGGGGGGGGGGGGGGGCATGTTTTATAATTAGAAGCTCCCAAAGCTCAAGGATATCACATTGCAACGCTTTATGTACTACATTCGTTGAATAAGTAGCGAGAAGTTGGTTCACTTCTTGCAGAGCCACCGCCGCAGTATTATCCTTTTGAATTAAAACTTTAACACTTAACCTCTGAAGTGCGCATGGGGGTAATTAGACACCTCTCCCTGTGCGCATGTATTTGAGGTGTTTCCGTCACTAAAATATTCATTGTACCATTAATAGCAGTAATACTTATCCATATGCGCCTATTATGGGTTGATTATAAAGGTATTAACCTGAAACAACAATAAAACGAGTGAAAACAGCGTTTGGATGGTCAAAATCGGAGATATAGCCCGCGAGTTGTATAATGTATGGGTGAGGCAAGCTGCTTTCCCGCCAATTTCCCCCAAGGCCACTGAGACACAGTCGATCGATACTCTCTCTCTCTCTCTTGCACTCGCTTGCCATCAGTGATGACAACACCCTGCTTGCAACTCGCTAATGTTAGCACGAAAATATACTCAGAATAAGGGAATAACAGGGAAAATCGCTCATAACTGCAGGAGAGGAGGAAAGTGGGGAAATGGCGGAGGTATAGGACTGAGATTTTGCATGGCCCAGGGGCCAAAATAAAAAAAAAAATCCAAAAAAAAAACAAAAAAAACATTCGATGTCAAAAGTTGATTTTTTTTTTCACTCACTCTTAAGAGTCTCCCCGCAGTTCCCGGGTTAAGAGGTTACAAATAGTGCAATTCTTTGTCACCTATATCCCCCCGTGACTGATCTCTGCATTTAACACATTTAATGCAAAGCTTGTGAGCAAAATTAGGGAGACCTGAGCATAACGGCGTTGAACATACAGCAATGAGAGGGTCAAGTGCCGACATGACAGAGACTGGGGGAAATCTACCCCACCCCCGGGATCTACCTGATCACCTGGCGCAACGCCGGAACTCCGCCCTGAAAGAGAAAATTTCCAGGAATTAATGCTCATAAGGTTACCCCAAAAAGGTACACCTTTAGTTTCATATTAAAGATTTCAGCATATCTTTACCTGTCCAAAAGATTTAAGCATATCTTCTGAATCGTCATAAAGATGAAGCATATCTTTATTAAAGATGAAGTCTTTCAAGTATCCCTTTATACTTGAAACACTAGTAAGATTCAGGCATCTTTTTATCCTATAAAAATTCTAAGCCTATCTTAATCTCTAATCCGACTTCTCCCAGAAGCCCTCATAGATCGCCGTCTTGAAGGCCGTGATACCCTATTGTATCAATCAATCGTTTGGCAAACCATAGAGAATTGCAAATTCGTTAATATAATCACCCGAAGGTACAACCGCCGGGTTTTATATTCAATGTCAAACCAAATGTACCTGCCCCAGACCTCTTTGTATTCAGGCATCTTTTTATCCCATAAAAAGTCTAAGCCTATCTTAATCTCTAATCCGACTTCTCCCAGAAGCCCTCATAGATCGCCGTCTTGAAGGCCGTGATACCCTATTGTATCAAGCAATCGTTTGGCAAACCATAGAGAATTGGAAATTCGTTAATATAACCACCCGAAGGTACAATCGCCGGGTTTTATATTCAATGTCAAACCAAATGTACCTGCCCCAGACCTCTTTGTAAAAAGGTCGCCGGGAGGGCAAGACCAAACAAACAAACAGCATTGTTTTAATGGCGTTGAAAAAGCCGAGAAAACCATAACCAACAGGTGTCAGCATGATCCCCTGGATAAATGTGTGGAGCCCACTTCGCCGGGAATAACACAGGAAGCCTGCTCCCAGGCTCGTAAGGTTACCCCAAAAAGGTACACAAACATGTGTCACAAAACCGCTGGTCAACGAACCGTAGCCCTCAGCCACTACTTTTCGTTTTCCTTTAGTTTCATATTAAAGATTTCAGCATATCTTTACCTGTCCAAAAGATTTACACATATCTTCTGAATCGTCAGAAAGATGAAGCATATCTTTATAAATTCATATTAAAGATTTCAGCATATCTTTACCGGTCCAAAAGATTTAAGCATATCTTCAGAATCCTCATAAAGATGAAGCATATCTTTATTCAAGATGAGGTCTTTCAAGTATCCCTTTACACTTGAAAACCCTAGTAAGATTCAGGCATCTTTTTATCCCATAAAAAGTCTAAGTCTATCGAAATCTCTAATCCGGCTTCGCCCAGAAGCCCTGTTACGACTGAGGTTTAAATATATCAGGGCTCTTATTCATTGGACTAGTAATGGCATAACTGCTACAACGGAAAGCGCTAGATCCAACCTCTGATGTATATTCCCAGTGAACAAAGAACACAAATACTCTACAGAGTTCTATTTATTAGTGGCCCCTCCAGAGCTGGGCCCCGGCGGACCAATACAGACCCTGCAGTAGTTTTCCCACCAGTCTCTGTCATGGCTACCTTTGCCCCAGTTTTTGCTTTATGCATTACTCCTACCTGTGCCGGTATCCCTATTTTTACGCACACTCTTTGCATCAAGTGTGTTAAATGTCTAGACCATTCAAGGGGTCTGTGGGTGATGCGCAACTGTTCCTTTTGCTCCCAATTAAGTGTCAAAGTCCTCCGCGATAATGATAAGACCGCAGCGGTCGCCTTATGAGAGGTTAGGCAACAGATGTCAGCGTATACTACGATTTGTGGCTCATAAGTCACTTCAATGTGACAACGTCCCTCTTTGGGATAGGCTTCTTTTTTGAGCACCCTCCCCCTAAACGTCCCTCTCGAGTAACTAGTCGTAAGCCGGCGGAGACTGGTCAGGGTTCTATTTATTAGTGGCCCCTCCATCATTGACGAACATGCCTATTACATAAGGCATCCTCTTCAAACACTAATTCGCCGTAGTTTTGAATCTACCGCGCAGAGCATTTAAAAACTGAGGAGCCTTCATCATGAGCGCACGCGACCTCACTCATGGCTTCAGTCATTATGAATTGGGTTCTCAATACGAAAAAACTTCGTAAAAATAAAAACAAAAAGAAAATAAGAATAACTATCCAATAAGCTTTCCATCATATCGTGGATGTACTTGTGTGGATTTCTGACCAGACGCTGATTCAGGCGTCATTCTTCCTTCTCTGCTCTGCGCTCAGCCCGCCCGGACGTGCCTCCCCACGCTCCGCTGGTTCTGCATTCGTTGCGTCCCTAGTGAGTTTTTTCTCATTTGTTTACTCCAGGATGTATCGAGTAAGGTTAGGATAGGCGTAGCAGGAGTGTCCTGGGCTGGTTGCCCGCAGTGCAGTGTATTTTGGGTCGAGTGTATGGGGCATCTATTTCGGATGTACCCTCGTGGTCACGTTGTGGACATGTGAACTTTTTCACAGTTGAGTTAGTTTGTGATGCAGGCGGCTTTCACTACGCGTTAATTATTGCTGCCTTTTATCTTTCTGATGAGGTAAGCTTTGTTTTCTGACGTTCCCAGCGTATTTTTCTTCACTTAGTGAAGTTTTTTCTGGGTCCCGAGTCAGTCTTCCCTGGGTTGGAAGTTATTGCTACGGTGGTGTGTTGGCGGTGGTTCCTGTTGTGATATTTCCAGTGTGTGTGTATATTTCAACTGTTATTATGCCGTCTGCCTAGGCCTAGCCAGCCGCTCGTAGCTTTGCCACATGTACTAGTGTTATTATTTATTATTTATAAATATGCCCTACTGTGTCATGTGTATCCGGGTTTTAGTTGTGTATTGGCTAATTCCTCGGACTATAATTGTTTCCTGGTTTAGTTGTGTATTGGCTAATTCCACGGATTATGGTGTGACCTTGGGTTAGTCGTGCGTGGCTATCCTCGTGTCGTGTGTTGTTCAGATGGTGTCTGTTCAGGGTGGGTTTCCTTCCGGCGGGTTTTTTCTCGGTTTCACCGTGAAAAAATCCTGGCCGAGAGCAGTGTTGGGCCACACGTGGTTGTTAACACTGGCTTGTATCCCCGGCGTGGGGGGTGTCTGTGGCTCTCCAGGACTGCGTCTCTGTGGGTGCCTGGTTTCAGGCCTCCTTTGATTCCCGGCGGGATGGCTGTACCCATCCATATAAAACGGCGTTCTTGTGGACATACGTTTTGGGAGTTTTTCTACCTGGTTTTACGACAACCACATGAAAAACCTAGCTGTTGTTTAGGCTTTCCTCCCCGGCGATCTTTTACAAAGAAGTGGGGACAGGAACTTATGGGGTTAACTTTTAAACTTCGCACCTGGGTAGGGTGAGATGAACGACTTAGGTCTTTCAGTTAGTTAACCAATCCATTATAGTGATACTCTGTGTATCGCTGCCTTTACTATTACGGCGATTGAAGGTTCAATTAGGTTAAATATCGATTCTCACACCCGGCGGGTGCTCCTAGGTGGAGGAACTAAGGAATTTACAAAATTCAATTTAACCTATTAATTTAGTGATACAATTAGGTATCGCCGCCTTCTAACTTACGGCGATCTTTTGTGACAATTCGTTAAACATCAGATCTCGTATCATCCTGCCCTGGGCTATTCTACTAAAATAATTCAAGGGCCGGCGTCTTTATGGGGGGTTGCTTTGTTACAAAATTGAATCTTGAGACAGTCACCTCCTCCGAGAGACTATAAGTGCCATGCTGGACCATTATATCAGAGGGTATTCTTCACTTTCTTTAGCAAAAGATTTGTTTAGACTTTACACCCCGCCGCGTAGCGAGATGTGTTACTTGTGTCTTTGCATCTCGTTACCCGGCGGGTTATTAACACTGGTGTGCGAACATGTTGGATTAACCTTATGAGCATTAATTCCTGGAAATTTTCTTGTTTTTTCCAGAGCTGAGCTCCGGCGGACCAATACAGACCCGGCGGTAGTTTTCACCCACCAGTCTCTGTGATGGCTACCGTGGCCCCAGTTTTTGCCCTGTGCATTACCCCTACTTGTGCTGGTATCCCTATTTTTGCACACACCCTTTGCATAAGGTGTGTTAAATGTCTAGACCGTTCAAGGGGTCTCTGGGTTATGCATAATTGTTCCTTTTGCTCTCAATTAGCTGTTAAAGTCCTTTGTGATAATGATAAGACCGCGGCGGTAGCGTTGAGAGAGGTTCGACAACAGATGTCGGCCTACACTACCATTGTCGCGCATAAGTCACTTCAATGTGACAACGTCCCACTTTGGGATAGATTGCTGTCAGAACACCCTCCCCCTAAACGTTCCTCTAGAGTCACGAGTGTTAAGCCGACGGAGACTAGTCAGGGTTCTGTATCGTCTGCGACTACAACTAAACGCCCGAGAGAGCCTACACCCCCGGCATCCGCCTCCTCGTCGCGGACGAGATCTAGGTCAAGGTCACCTCTCAGACAACAGTCTTCTAGTCGTGCCTCTTCACCGGAGAGTAAGAAGAGTAAGACGGAAGGTTCCACCAGTGGTCACGGCGGAGATTCTTCCAGATCTAAGACTAGTTCGCGGTCACACCGCAGCCATAAATCCTCAAAAAAGGATTCACATCGGAAGTCCTCTCGACATTCCCCAAAGTCTAGTGCATCTCATCGTACCTCTACACCTGACAGAGTTTGTGTTAGGGCCTCTGAGTCCAGTGCAGCACCTGTCCCTAAAGAGGATTTGCCAATTAATATTTTAACCCTGGAAATGGAAAGTTCAGGAGGGTCAATAATTGAGAATGTTTCAGACTCTCAAGAGAGCGTAGGCCAGGGCCTCGGTGTTTGGCGGTTTGCCCAACCAGGGTCTGACCACCCACGTCCGACTCATACGAGTCACACAGTAGCCGACGTCCACAGGGACGCGGCGATCCCATCCTCTATCCCAGACTTATCTTGGAAACAAGGTACCCCTGCCTCGGCGGGGTCTTCTCAGGAGGATCGGGAGGAAAAAGACGAAGTTTCAATAATTTCGGATATGGAAGGACAAGGGTCAGGCTCAGGCTTGGACGCCGCACGGGATAATAATGATTCTCCTGTAAGTTCTTCATCAAACCAGTTTGTTACAGCACAAGAAATTGATGGGTTGCTTACTCATGCTTTATCTAAATTTTTTGGTCAACAACAGGAAAACCCCACAATGGACTTGGGGGCTCCCTCGACAAGCTCTACGGTACGGCCTCTGATGACGTCAATTGATTTATCTAAGATTCCTAACCCTCCTACTCTGTCACCTGCAAGGAGCACTAAGCCTGCTACGGCGGCATTGACAACTTCAAATGTCAGGGTCATAACGGATGTCAATCCACTCCCTCTAGACAAAGCGCCTCTTAGAAAGGTAGCTATGCCCCTGCTTTATGGGCCAGACGAGTCATGGGTTCTTTTGAACCCCTCTAAACCAGAGCTTGCCCAACCTACCTTGTCAGGGGAACTCCCGGTACCGCGTGAGTGGTTTATCCAGGGCAACAAGTCAAAGAAATTAAGGGCCATGGATGCCTTGGGTAATGTTCTGGACGTAAACATCAAGGCTATACCTAGTTATTATCACCAGGATTATTTTGTGTATGCTTCTAAGCCTGCTTTACCCCCTGCCTCAGCTTTAAAACTATTTTCAGACTGGTCTAAGCTGGATGGGTTTAATGATATTAAGACTCTGTCAGCTCATACTCCTGAACTAGATTTACAGACCGTCACAGACGACGCAGCTAATCCAGTTTTGAAGGTGGGACAGTTGGATCCAGGACCTTGGGTGGATTGGGAGGTAGAGGCTCAAAACTTTGCAACCACTTTCACTTCTAAATCTTCCCACCAGATCCCTCAGGACACACATTCATGGTTTTCCATGCCGGTGGGTTCTGCCGGCGGAGTCCCGGCAGCTTTGTTTGCATTCCTAGCTGCCCCTAAGATTAATCTTTGTGAACTGAAGGACCCGTTCACTACCCCTACCCCTACTCACCTAGACAGAGAATTTAGGCTACGAGGAAAAGCTTTTCGCCTGTTTTCACAGTACATAGTATCTCAGCAGGTGGCTAAGTCTTTACTACGGTATACTCAGGCAATCGCAGACGCGGATGCTCGAAGATCGGTTGAGTTATCCCGGCGACTGATTCTTCACGAATCTTTCAGAATCTTAACAGTACACCAAATCAGGCTAACACTTCCGCCGGGAGGTTGGATGTGTTCACTAGACCTGACAGACGCCTATTGGCACGTATCGGTCAACAAAAGATTTCAAAGGTTTTTGGCCTTACGGATCAGGCACCAAAATTTTGTTTTTCAGAGGATGCCGTTCGGTTTGAACCTGGCACCTCGATTATTCACAAACTAGTCCGGCAATCCCTGATGCCATTGTTAAAACAAGGGATCAGAGTGTTGTGGTATCTGGACGACTGGCTGGTGGTGGCAGAGACAACAATTATGCATAAAACATGTCAATATCATTTTAAATCATGTCAAAACTCTAGGCTTCAAGGTAAATCTGGTAAAGTCAAACCTTGTTCCCTCACGAGTAATTCAGTGGATAGGGCTGGTCTGGGACACCGCCGCTCTCACTCTGAGTCAGAGTGTGGACAATCGCAACAGGTTTCGCAGGAAACTGTTCAGGTTTCTTCACAGTCTGACTACGACACGAAGGGTCTGGGAGTCTCTGGTCGGCTCTCTCAACTGGATTCAACTAACTGTCAAGTTGGGCCGGTTGAAAGTAAAACGATTAATATTGGAAGGCAACAAATATTTCCCGCTCTTACCGGCGGGAAAATTATGGCCCATTCGGAAATTAATCCACACCTTACTAGCGGTCTGGGCGAAGAGGGAAACATTGCACTCAATAATGTCATGGATCTCTCCTCCACCAACGGTATGGGTAGACACGGATGCGTCAGGCACAATAGGTTGGGGATTTCAGTCAAATCAGGGGCACCAGGGTCAGGGGCTTTGGTCCCACTTAGAAATCTCGCACATCAATGTCAAAGAATTACTAGTCCCCTTATATTTCCTTCAGGCTCACGGCCCGGCGTTACGGGACAAGTCGGTGGCCTTCAGAATGGACAATCGGAATGCAGTCCACTGTATTCAGAAACAAGGGTCAACGAGGTCAAGGAAGTTGCTAAACGTGTCAGAAGAGATTTTTGCTCTAGCCAACAGTCTAGATATTTATCTGCACGCTTCTTATCTCCCAGGCGTAGCGAACGTCTGGGCAGACGCTCTGTCCCGGCGACAGAGCATGACAGTAGAATGAGAGCTCAAGCAACCCATTTTCATCCTAATGATTGCAGAGCTCTCCCATCCACAAGTGGATCTTTTTGCGTCCGAGGAGACTCACAAACTCCCTCTATACCTCACCCGCCGGGCGAAAACGCCGGCAGGGGGGCCAGACGCCCTAGTGACAGACTGGAACAGATGGAGCTCCATCTATCTGTTTCCACCGCCAGATGCGTCACTAATGTGCCACGTAGTGAACAAACTACGAGATTATCGAGGCTTAGTCTCGCTAATCGCGCCACTGTGGCCGGCGCAGTTGTGGTACCAGCAATTGAAAATGTGGTGCCCGGACCCGGTATCGCTCCCGGTCGGGTATTTCCACTTAGACGCGATTGGCAACCTCGCGACCTCGCTGACTTTTGCATTATGGACATTCAGGAGGCCAAGTGGCTAGCACCATACGGTAGAGATGTGACAAATAAATTACTTAATCAATATACTCAGTCTACAAAACGGACAGTATCAATCACATTGGCAAGCCTTTACTTCTTGGATCGTTAGGACAGAACAAACTGTACCCTCAGTGGCATTAGTTTTTAATTATTTAAATTATCTGTTTGAGCAGAAACGTTTATCTGTGGTAACATTAAAAAATCACTTAACTGCGATTAGAGTGCCCTTTTTAGACCTTACAGGTCTTTCCATACCGGTAGCGGAGGAAACAGGTTTTATGAGAGCATGTTTTAAACTCCGCCCACCTCCCCGTCAGCTCATGCCTACTTGGTCTCTGGACAAAGCTTTGTCTTTGCTTCACTCTCGTCTGTACCAAAATACTGCAGACTTTGCATTACTCTTAAAAAAGGCGGTTTTCCTTTTGGCTTTAGCCACCGGAAACAGAGTGTCTGAGCTGGCGGCGATGAGCAACACACCTAATTGTCTTAGGTTTGGTAGACTTAATGAATGTATTTCCATTGCACCCTCCCCAGGTTTTGTAGCCAAGAATGAGCATAGTGCACACGTGTTTTCTGAGTTCACGGTGCCGGCGTTAAAAAGGGGAAAGGTGCATCATAATTTATGTCCAGTACAAGCTCTAACCAAATATTTGAGAGTAGCTCCTCAAAACCCCCAAGGTGCTTTATGGGTAGCAAGTACGGGTAAACGCTTACTTAAACGGCGATTAGCCTCTCTTCTGGTAGAAGTCATTAAAGAAAGTAATCCCGGCGTTGTGGGTCGGGCCCACGATTTACGCAAATGGGCAGCCTCTTTACGTTTCCTGAAAAAAAATTTCAGTTGAAGACATAGCGTCCACGCAGTTGTGGGCGTCTAATCATACGTTTCTGTCTAGATACTTGTCAGTTGCTCTAGACAAACCTTCCTTACCATGTATAGCTTTAAGGCAGAGGGTCTAGGTGGCCCTGCAGTCACTTTTGTTTACTTTCACGGGAAAGGGGGGGGGGTGCAGTCAGTTGACACAGGACACCCTAGACCCCGCCGGAGTATGAGAGCTGTGATACAATTTAAGGTTAAAATGTGTTATGAAAATTTCTCAGTGAGAAATTGTGCTAGTACAATGTTAAGTACAAAACAACGGTGTTGTTAGAGTAGTTTAGCTGCGAAAGCAATTTAATTTCAGAATAATGGAGTTCCTTTGCAATTTATCTCCAAGTTTATGTTGGGGTTTATTATGTGCACATGTAAACTTATAACTTGTTATTTTTTGTCACCACTCGTTGAGTGGGGTGCCTTTGTAACTACAGATCTGTGTTCAGAATCTTCAGGGTTACCCATTTTTTGTCAGGCAGGCTTCTTTGAAGCACGCACCTGCCTGAACCCCCTTTTTCTTGTATTTGTTCGGCTACGCCGTTATTAAATATATTTTCAAAGTAAGAATACTATGTGGTTGTTTTTATTATCTGCTTTTCTAGAGTTATGATATGATTACGAATGTCCCCCTCCAGTCTTAGAAATCAGGCATGTTCGTCAATGATGGAGGGGCCACTAATAAATTATAGGTTTGACTCCTGTAAGGAGATAAAGAAAACCTAATATTTAGTAGTGGCCCCGTAATCATTGACGACTGGGGCCCTCCCGACCGTCCCCTTCCCATTCGTTGATGTATTAAGGATTTTGGTTTACTTGATATGTCAGTGAAGGAAGAATGACGCCTGAATCAGCGTCTGGTCAGAAATCCACACAAGTACATCCACGATATGATGGAAAGCTTATTGGATAGTTATTCTTATTTTCTTTTTGTTTTTATTTTTTACGAAGTTTTTTCGTAGTGAGAACCCAATTCATAATGACTGAAGCCATGAGTGAGGTCGCGTGCGCTCATGATGAAGGCTCCTCAGTTTTTAAATGCTCTGCGCGGTAGATTCAAAACTACGGCGGATTAGTGTTTGAAGAGGATGCCTTATGTAATAGGCATGTTCGTCAATGATTACGGGGCCACTACTAAATATTAGGTTTTCTTTTATCTCCTTACAGGAGTCAAACCTATAATATGTAATAATAGGTTATTAAACTCAATAAATGTGCGTCTACTCTAGGCTTAATGTTATGTGAAAACAGCCTATTGCTACCTATAACCGAAGGTGCTTGGTTATGGTATGCAAAGTAAGGTGGTAAGAGAAGTTACAGCTTACGTTACTTTAATCAATAAACGTCAGGCACTCCTGCATGAAAGAAAGTGCACTAAAGTCCTTCAACACCAACAAGGAATCTTCTTTAAATGTTAGATGATATAAAGATGCTCGTATCGGAAATGGAACCCAAAAAGGCAGGCAGCGGAACAATGCTCGTGCAGGCTATGCACACAAAAAGGCAGAATATATAATGCAGTCGGGGCCAAGAATATCCTAAACGCTACAACAATAATAATCGCCACGACTATAGGTTTGACTCCTGTAAGGAGATAAAGAAAACCTAATATTTAGTAGTGGCCCCGTAATCATTGACGAACATGCCTATTACATAAGGCATCCTCTTCAAACACTAATCCGCCGTAGTTTGAATCTATCGCGCAGAGCATTTAAAATCTGAGGAGCCTTCATCATGAGCGCACGCGACCTCACTCATGGCTTCAGTCATTATGAATTGGGTTCTCACTACGAAAAAACTTCGTAAAAAATAAAAAACAAAAAGAAAATAAGAATAACTTATCCAATAAGCTTTCCATCATATCGTGGATGTACTTGTGTGGATCTTTGACCAGACGCTGATTCAGGCGTCATTCTTCCTTCACTGACATATCAAGTAAACCAAAATCCTTAATACATCAACGAATGGGAAGGGGACAGTCGGGAGGGCCCCAGTCGTCAATGATTATGGGGCCACTACTAAATATTAGGTTTTCTTTATCTCCTTACAGGAGTCAAACCTATAATTTATTAGTGGCCCCTCCATCATTGACGAACATGCCTGATTTCTAAGACTGGAGGGGGACATTCGTAATCATATCATAACTCTAGAAAAGCAGATAATCAAACAACCACATAGTATTCTTACTTTTGTAAAAAAAAAAAAAAAAAAGAGATATTCGGGTGCATAAACTTTATACAGCCTAAATCTTCAAAAAGGGGTACAAGCAGGAGCGTGCTTCAAAGAAGCCTGCTTGAAAAAGGGTTAACTCTGAGACTCTGTGCACAGATCTGCTAGTTAAGAAGGCACCCCACTTAAAGTAAGTGGTGAAAACTAAAAACTTATAAGTTTACATGTGCACATATAAACCCCATTAACTAGTGGATATATTCCTAAAAATATAACCAAACATAAATGAATTCTTGTACATTCGTAGAAGTACTGAACTCGTGTACTTATGCAGAAGTAGTTACTGCAAAAGTAAAAGTCGTAGTTGCCACTACCGAGATTTCTCAAAAATCTATTGCTTCACAGCCAAAGCTACTTACAACAAGAATTGTCGTAACACTACTATTGGCCTTTAGCACAATTTCCTGCAATGAATACTACAGAGAAATTTTATAATACAATGCCTACAACCAGTATCACAGCTCGTATGTTCCGAACACATACCCCGGAGGGGTCTAGGGTGTCCTATGTCACACTGACTGCACCTTCCCCCCCCCCCCCCCTTTTTCTTGAAATTAAACAAGACGTGACTAAAAGGGCCACCTAGACCCTCTGCCGTAAAGCTATACATGGCAAGGAAGGTTTGTCCAGAGCTACTGAAAGGTATCGAGGCAAAAACTCCTGATTAGAGGCCCACAACTGTGTGGACGTAATAACTTCCACCGAAAGATTATTAAGGAAACGTAAAGAGGCTGTCCCCTTGCATAAATCGTGGGTCTTACCCACAATGCCGGGATGCTTCTCTTTAAAATCCTCGACCAAGAGAGAAGCCAGTGTACGCTCCATCAATCGTTCACCCGGACTTGCGACCCATAAAGCACCCTGGTGATTTAGAGGTGCCACTCTTAAATATTTGGTTAGAGCTTGCACTGGGCAAAAAAGATGGTGCACCTTTCCCCTGTTTAACGCCGGCACCGTGAACTCTGAAAACACGTGTTCACTGTGCTCAATCTCGGCTATGAATCCTGGGGAAGGTGCAATGTGAATACACTCATGAAGCCTATCAAACCTGAGGCAATTAGGTGCGTTGCTCATCGCCGCCAGCTCAGATACTCTGTTCCTGGTAGCCAAAGCCATAAGGAATACTGCCCTTTTGTAAAAGCTGCAGTCTTTGGTACATACGGGAACGAGAATAACGACGATGCTTTGTCCAGAGACCATGTAGGCCTGAGCTGACGGGGAGGTGGGCGGAGTTTAAAACCTGCCCACATAAATCACTTTCAGATAAATGTTTCTGCATGAACAGATAAATTAAATAATAAACAACCAACGCCACCGAGGGCACAGTTTGTTTTGTTCTAAGAATCCGAGACGTAAAAGCTTTCCAATGCGATTGAAACTGTCGCTTTGTAGACTGGGTATATTGATTCGTGAATATCTTGGTCACGTCGCTACCATAAGGTGCTAGCCACTTGGCCTACTGAATGTCCAAAATGAACAAGTCCGCGAGGTTTCTAGGTTGCCAATTGTGTTCTAAGTGGAACAACCCGACCAGGAGGGACACTGGGTGCGGGCACCACGTGTTCAAATGCTGGTACCTTACTGCGCCGGCCACAGGGGCGCGATTAGCGAGACTATGCCTCGCTAATCCTGTAGTTTGTTGACTACGTGGCACATTAGAGACGCGTCTGGCGGCGGAAAAGAGATAAATGGAACTCAACCTGTTCTCGTCCGTCATCAGAGCGTCAGGTCCGCCCGCCGGCGTTATCGTCCGGTGGGTGAGGTACGACTGTAAGTATCGCCATACACCTTGGCTGTGGCTGTCCCTCTCTTGCGAGCTCGGTATACTCCCTGAACGGGAGCCCTCGTCCGAGTCCCGTAAAGGTTTATGATATTTAAAAGCTCCCATAGCTCATTAACACATTGAAAGCAGAGCTGGTGAGCAAAATCATAAGTATACTAATTAATTTAATTTATATATAATTGTATTAAAATAAATTACTATAAATAAACACAATAATATCATAATATAATCATAGAAAATATATATGTTTATTATGATTCAGCTATTAAATTATTTCATTAAAAAATAAAAATAAGATAGGGCTACCTGAGCTTAACGGCGTTGAACATACAGCAATGAGAGGTTCAAGTGCCGACACGACAGAGACTGGGGGAAAAACTACCCCGCCCCCGGGAACTACCTGGTCACCTGGTGCAACACCGGTAATCCGCCCTGGAAAGAGAATTTTCCGGGGATTAACCCTCTCACATCCTGACGCGATTTTTGAGCCTATTAGGGCTACTTTAAATCCTTTGTTACCGTCAGGGGTATCTATAAACCTTTAGTTTGTTTACTTCAACATCTGCAGTTGTCTTTGAGTTAGCTGTGGGCAGAAAACTAATTTTGGAGAGGTAATTATAACAGTGAGAGTAATCAATTTCTTATTGCTAATCTGGCAACCTCTGCGTCCTATGGTCGTGAGAGGGTTAATGCTCATAGGGTTACACCCAAAAAACGGTACAAAATATGTGCCTCAAAACCGCCGGTCAACGAACCGTAGCACTCCACCACTACTTTTCGTTGTCCTTTAGTATCATATTAAAGATTTCAGCAAATCTTTACCTGTCCAGAAGATTTAAGCATATCTTCTGAATCCTCATAAAGATGAAGCCTATCTTTATTAAAGATGAAGTCTTTCAAGTATCCCTTTATACTTGAAACACTAGTAAGATTCCGGCACCTTTTTATCCCATAAAAAGTCACTGCCTATCTTAATCTCTAATCTGGCGTCACCCAGAAGCCCTCATAGATCGCCGTCTTGAAGGCCGTGATACCCTATTGTATCAATCAATTGTTTGGCAAATTATCGCGAATTGCAAATCAGTTAATATAACCACCCAAAGGTACAACCGCCGGGTTTTATATGCAATGTCAAACCAATTGTACCTGCCCCAGACCTCTTTGTAAAAAGGTCGCCGGGAGGGAAAGACTAAACAAACAAACGGCATTGTTTCAATGGCTTATTAAAGATTTCAGCATATCTTTTATCTGTCCAAAAGAATTAAGCATAACTTCTTAATCCTCATAAAGATGAAGCATATCTTTATTAAAGATGAAGTCTTTCAAGTAACCCTTTACACTTGAAACACTAGTAAGATTCAGGCATCTTTTCATCCCATAAAAAGTCTAAGCCTATCTTAATCTCTAATCCGGCTTCTCCCAGAAGCCCTCATAGATCGTCGTCTTGAAGGCCGTGATACCCTATTGTATCAATCAATTGTTTGGCAAATTATCTCGAATCGCAAATCCGTTAATATAACCACCCGAAGGTACAACCGCCGGGTTTATATACAAGGACCCCAATGGAAATACGCCTAACGGTCTTATTGGGCTATCCTTAGTTGGAATTATGCAAGGCTGGTACATGTCATATTTATAACATACTATGTGGTACCAACTCTGTAAATTGCTAACTGAATAAATATTATTATTATTATTATTATTATTATTATTATTATTAATGTCAAACCAATTATACCTGCCCCAGACCTCTTTGTAAAAATGTCGCCGGGAGGTAAAATTAATAATAATAATAGTTCTTAAAGCTAGCGCATGCTAAGCTAGCTAAGGATAGCTCAATAAGGCCGATTAGGCGTATTTCCATTGGGGTCCTGTACTACTACCCCATCCCTTTGCTCATGAGGGATGGTAACGACTCAGTGCTTGTGAAAAATCTTTAATGCGCCGAGCGTGGGCGCGAACCCGGGCCTTCTGGGTGGAAGTCCGAGACGCTAGTCACTACACCAAGCGAGCCGCTTGGTAAAGATCAAACAAACAGACAGTATTGTTTCAATGGCTTTGAAAAGCAGAGAAAACCAAGGCCAACAGGTGTCAGCCTGATCACCTAGAAAACTGAGTGGAGCCCCCCTCGACGGGAATAACTCAGGAAGCCTGATCCCAGGCTCGACCATAGAAAACGCAGTTCCTGATGAGCCCTCAAGCGACCAAACTCGTCGGGGTAACTTACCTATTTTAGCCATCCTGACTAAAACTCGGTAAACAAAAACGGTGTTCTCGGAGCAACGAGAAAAACGCCGGAAAGGTAACCCACACTAAACTATACATTACAGGAGGGCGTAATGCATAAAGCAATGAATAACACAGGAAGCCTGCTCCCAGGCTCGACCACAGAAAACGCAGTTTCTTATGAGCCCTCAAGCGACCAAACTCGTCGGGGTAACTTACCTATTTTGAGCCATCCTGACTAAAACTCGGTAAACAAAAACGGTGTTCTCGGAGCAACGAGAAAAAACGCCGGAAAGGTAACCTACACCAAACGAGACATTTGAACACATTTCATACAAAGGGTGTGCGCAAAATAGGATACCTGAACAGGAGGGCGTAATGCATAAAGCAAAAACCGGGGCAAAGGTAGCCATGACAGAGACTGTGGGATACTTACTCCAGGTTCTGCATAGACCCGCCGGGACCCAGCTCTGGAAAAAAAGAAAATTTCCAGGAATTAATGCTCATAAGGTTAACCCAAACATGTTCGCACACAAGTGTTAAATAACCCGCCGGTAACGAGACGTAATACTCAACGACGACAGCTCGCTACGCGGTGGGGTTTCCTAAGTAAAAGATTTCAGAATATCTTAATTTGTCCAAAAGATTTATGAATACCCTCTGACATAATATAAAGACCAGCATGGCGTTTATAACTGATGAAGTCTTTCCGGTGGTGTTTGTTTCAAGATTCAATTTTGGAAAAAAAAAAACTAAAAAAGACGCCGGCCCCCGAATTATCTCGTAGATCAAAAACTGGGAAGCCTGACAAATATACGAGATCTAACTTCTCCCGAAGTATCTTTTTAGATCGCCGTATGTTGAAGGCGGCGATACAAAACGTATCCCTCAATTGTCTGGTTAACTAACTGAATCGTAAATTCGTTATTCCCATCCCTCCAAGGAGCACCCGCCGGGTGTGAATATTAGTTTTAAAAAACGTTAACCCCAATTGTGCCCTAAAGCGCCGTATGTTGAAGGAGGCGATACACAATGCATCCCTCAATTGTCTGGTCAACTAAACTGAATTTTGCAAATTCGGGCATCCCACCCTTCCAGGTTGCACCCGCCGGGTGATTTAAAGTTTAAAAGTTAACCCCAAATGTTCCTAACCCCACTTCTTTGTAAAAGATCGCCGGGGAGGAAATACAAAGATCGCGAATTGCAAATCAGTCAATATAACCACCCAAAGGTACAACCGCCGGGTTTTATATGCAATGTCAAACCAATTGTACCTGCCCCAGACCTCTTTGTAAAATGGTCGCCGAGAGGGAAAGACTAAACAAACAAACGGCATTGTTTCAATGGCTTATTAAAGATTTCAGCATATCTTTCACCTGTCCAAAAGAATTAAGAATAACTTCTTAATCCTCATAAAGATGAAGCATATCTTTATTAAAGATGAAGTCTTTCAAGTATCCCTTCACACTTGAGACACTAGTAAGATTCAGGCATCTTTTTATCCCATAAAAAGTCTAAGCCTATCTTAATCTCTAATCCGGCTTCTCCCAGAAGCCCTCATAGATCGCCGTCTTGAAGGCCGTGATACCCTATTGTATCAATCAATTGTTTGGCAAATTATCTCGAATCGCAAATCCGTTAATATAACCACCCGAAGGTACAACCGCCGGGTTTTATATGCAATGTCAAACCAATTATACCTGCCCCAGACCTCTTTGTAAAAAGGTCGCCAGGAGGTAAAGACCAAACAAACAGACAGCATTGTTTCAATGGCTTTGAAAAGCAGAGAAAACCAAGTCCAACAGGTGTCAGCCTGATCACCTAGAAAACTGTGTGGAGCCCCCCTCGACGGGAATAAACCAGGAAGCCTGATCCCAAGCTCGACCATAGAAAACGCAGTTTCATATGAGCCCTCAAGCGACCAAACTCGTCGGGGTAACTTACCTATTTTAGCCATCCTGACTAAAACTCGGTAAACAAAAGCGGTGTTCTCGGAGCAACGAGAAAAACGCCGGAAAGGTAACCCACACTAAACTATACATTACAGGAGGGCGTAATGCATAAAGCAATGAATAACACAGGAAGCCTGATCCCAGGCTCGACCACAGAAAATGCAGTTTCTTATGAGCCCTCAAGCGACCAAACTCGTCGGGGTAACTTACCTATTTTAGCCATCCTGACTAAAACTCGGTAAACAAAAACGGTGTTCTCGGAGCAACGAGAAAAAACGCCGGAAAGGTAACCCACACCAAACGAGACATTTTAACACATTTTATACAAAGGGTGTGCGCAAAAATAGGGATACCTGAACAGGAGGGCGTAATGCATAAAGCAAAAACCGGGGCAAAGGTAGCCATGACAGAGACTGGTGGGATACTTACTCCAGGTTCTGCATAGACCCGCCGGGACCCAGCTCTGGAAAAAAGAAAATTTCCAGGAATTAATGCTCATAAGGTTAACCCAAACATGTTCGCACACAAGTGTTAAATAACCCGCCGGGTAACGAGACGTAATACTCAACGACTACAGCTCGCTACGCGGTGGGGTTTCCTAAGTAAAAGATTTCAGAATATCTTAATTTGTCCAAAAGATTTATGAATACCCTCTGACATAATATATAAAGACCAGCATGGCGTTTATAACTGATTAAGTCTTTCCGGTGGTGTTTGTTTCAAGATTCAATTTTGGAAAAAAAAAACTAAAAAAGACGCCGGCCCCCGAATTATCTCGTAGATCAAAAACTGGGAAGCCTGACAAATATACGAGATCTAACTTCTCCCGAAGTATCTTTTTAGATCGCCGTATGTTCAAGGCGGCGATACAAAACGTATCCCTCAATTGTCTGGTTAACTAACTGAATTGTAAATTCGTTATTCCCACCCTTCCAGGGAGCACCCGCCGGGTGTGAATATTAGTTTAAAAAACGTTAACCACAATTGTGCCTTAAATTGCCGTATGTTGAAGGAGGCGATACACAATGCATCCCTCAATTGTCTGGTCAACTAAACTGAATTTTGCAAATTCGGTCATCCCACCCTACCAGGTTGCACCCGCCGGGTGATTTAAAGTTCAAAAGTTAACCCCAATTGTTCCTAACCCCACATCTTTGTAAAAGATCGCCGGGGAGGAAATACAACAACAGCATAGTTTTATATTGGCTTTGCAAAACCGAAAAAACTACAAACAACACGTGTCCGTATGAACACTGTTAGATGGGTACAGCCAACCCGCCGGGAATCAGAAGGAGCCTGAAACAGGCACCCCAGAGACGCAGTCCTGGGGAGCCACAGACACCCACTCGCCGGGGAAACTATAGGTTTGACTCCTGTAAGGAGATAAAGAAAACCTAATATTTAGTAGTGGCCCCGTAATCATTGACGAACATGCCTATTACATAAGGCATCCTCTTCAAACACTAATCCGCCGTAGTTTTGAATCTACCGCGCAGAGCATTTAAAAACTGAGGAGCCTTCATCATGAGCGCACGCGACCTCACTCATGGCTTCAGTCATTATGAATTGGGTTCTCACTACGAAAAAACTTCGTAAAAAATAAAAACAAAAAGAAAATAAGAATAACTATCCAATAAGCTTTCCATCATATCGTGGATGTACTTGTGTGGATTTCTGACCAGACGCTGATTCAGGCGTCATTCTTCCTTCACTGACATATCAAGTAAACCAAAATCCTCAATACATCAACGAATGGGAAGGGGACGGTCGGGAGGGCCCCAGTCGTCAATGATTACGGGTCCACTACTAAATATTAGGTTTTCTTTATCTTCTTACAGGAGTCAAACCTATAATTTATTAGTGGCCCCTCCATCATTGACGAACATGCCTGATTTCTAAGACTGGAGGGGGACATTCGTAATCATATCATAACTCTAGAAAAGCAGATAATAAAAACAACCACATAGTATTCTTACTTTGAAAATATATTTAACAACGGCGTAGCCGAAAAATACAAGAAAAAGGGGGTTCAGGCAGGTGCGTGCTTCAAAGAAGCCTGCCTGACAAAAAATGGGTAACCCTGAAGATTCTGAACACAGATCTGTAGTTACAAAGGCACCCCACTCAACGAGTGGTGACAAAAAATAACAAGTTATAAGTTTATATGTGCACATAATAAACCCCAACATAAACTTGGAGATAAATTGCAAAGGAACTCCATTATTCTAAAATTAAATTGCTTTCGCAGCTAAACTACTCTAACAACACCGTTGTTTTGTACTTAACATTGTACTAGCACAATTTCTCACTGAGAAATTTTCATATCACATTTTAACCTTAAATTGTATCACAGCTCTCATACTCCGGCGGGGTCTAGGGTGTCCTATGTCAACTGACTGCACCTCCCCCCCCCCTTTCCCGTGAAAGTAAACAAAAGTGACTGCAGGGCCACCTAGACCCTCTGCCTTAAAGCTATACATGGTAAGGAAGGTTTGTCTAGAGCAACTGACAAGTATCTAGACAGAAACGTATGATTAGACGCCCACAACTGCGTGGACGCTATGTCTTCAACTGAAAAAAATTTCAGGAAACGTAAAGAGGCTGCCCATTCGCGTAAATCGTGGGCCCGACCCACAACGCCGGGATTACTTTCTTTAATGACTTCTACCAGAAGAGAGGCTAATCGCCGTTTAAGTAAGCGTTTACCCGTACTTGCTACCCATAAAGCACCTTGGGGGTTTTGAGGAGCTACTCTCAAATATTTGGTTAGAGCTTGCACTGGACATAAATTATGATGCACCTTTCCCCTTGTTAACGCCGGCACCGTGAACTCAGAAAACACGTGTGCACTATGCTCATTCTTGGCTACAAAACCTGGGGAGGGTGCAATGGAAATACATTCATTAAGTCTACCAAACCTAAGACAATTAGGTGTGTTGCTCATCGCCGCCAGCTCAGACACTCTGTTTCCGGTGGCCAAACCCAAAAGGAAAACCGCCTTTTTTAAGAGTAATGCAAAGTCTGCAGTATTTTGGTACAGACGAGAGTGAAGCAAAGACAAAGCTTTGTCCAGAGACCAAGTAGGCATGAGCTGACGGGGAGGTGGGCGGAGTTTAAAACATGCTCTCATAAAACCTGTTTCCTCCGCTACCGGTATGGAAAGACCCGTAAGGTCTAAAAAGGGCACTCTAATCGCAGTTAAGTGATTTTTTAATGTTACCACAGATAAACGTTTCTGCTCAAACAGATAATTCAAATAATTAAAAACTAATGCCACTGAGGGTACAGTTTGTTCTGTCCTAACGATCCAAGAAGTAAAGGCTTGCCAATGTGATTGATACTGTCGTTTTGTAGACTGAGTATATTGATTAAGTAATTTATTTGTCACATCTCTACCGTATGGTGCTAGCCACTTGGCCTCCTGAATGTCCATAATGCAAAAGTCAGCGAGGTCGCTAGGTTGCCAATCGTGTCTAAGTGGAAATACCCGACCGGGAGCGATACCGGGTCCGGGCACCACATTTTCAATTGCTGGTACCACAACTGCGCCGGCCACAGTGGCGCGATTAGCGAGACTAAGCCTCGATAATCTCGTAGTTTGTTCACTACGTGGCACATTAGTGACGCATCTGGCGGTGGAAACAGATAGATGGAGCTCCATCTGTTCCAGTCTGTCACTAGGGCGTCTGGCCCCCCTGCCGGCGTTTTCGCCCGGCGGGTGAGGTATAGAGGGAGTTTGTGAGTCTCCTCGGACGCAAAAAGATCCACTTGTGGATGGGAGAGCTCTGCAATCATTAGGTTGAAAATGGCTTGCTTGAGCTCCCATTCTACTGTCGTGCTCTGTCTCCGGGACAGAGCGTCTGCCCAGACGTTCGCTACGCCTGGGAGATAAGATGCGTGAAGATAAATATCTAGACTGTTGGCTAGAGCAAAAATCTCTTCCGACACGTTTAGCAACTTCCTTGACCTCGTTGACCCTTGTTTCTGAATACAGTGGACTGCATTCAGATTGTCCATTCTGAAGGCCATCGACTTGCCCCGTAACGCCGGGCCGTGAGCCTGAAGGAAATACAAGGGGACTAGTAATTCTTTGACATTGATGTGCGAGATTTCTAAGTGGGACCAAAGCCCCTGACCCTGGTGCCCCTGATTTGACTGAAATCCCCAACCTATTGTGCCTGACGCATCCGTGTCTACCCATACCGTTGGTGGAGGAGAGGTCCATGACATTATTGAGTGCAATGTTTCCCTCTTCGCCCAGACCGCTAGTAAGGTGTGGATTAATTTCGGGATGGGCCATAATTTTCCCGCCGGTAAGAGCGGGAAATATTTGTTGCCTCCAATATTAATCGTTTTACTTTCAACCGGCCCAACTTGACAGTTAGTTGAATCCAGTTGAGAGAGCCGACCAGAGACTCCCAGACCCTTCGCGTCGTAGTCAGACTGTGAAGAAACCTGAACAGTTTCCTGCGAAACCTGTAGCGATTGTCCACACTCTGACTCAGAGTGAGAGCGGCGGTGTCCCAGACCAGCCCTATCCACTGAATTACTCGTGAGGGCACAAGGTTTGACTTTACCAGATTTACCTTGAACCCTAGAGTTTTGATATGATTTAAAATGATATTGACATGTTTTATGCATAATTGTTGTGTCTCTGCCACCACCAGCCAGTCGTCCAGATACCACAACACTCTGATCCCCTGTTTTAACAATGGCATCAGGGCTTGCCGGACTAGTTTTGTGAATAATCGAGGTGCCAGGTTCAAGCCGAACGGCATCCTCTGAAAAACAAAATTTTGGTGCCTGATCCGTAAGGCCAAAAACCTTTGAAATCTTTTGTTGACAGATACGTGCCAATAGGCGTCTGTCAGGTCTAGTGAACACATCCAACCTCCCGGTGGAAGTGTTAGCCTGATTTGGTGTACTGTTAACATTCTGAAAGATTCGTTGTGAATGTGAAGATTCAGATAAGACAGGTCTACGACCGGCCTCATCTGAACACTGTCCCTTTTGGGAACCAAAAATAGTTTGGACGTGAATACAGGGTAATTTGGGGGGACCGGGATGATGACATTCTTGGCAATCATTTCCTGGGCTAGTGACTCCACCTCTAAAGAAACAAAATTCGCCGTTGTCGGCTGACGTAATCGAGGTCGCCGGAGCCACTGCCAAGTGATGCCTTTGTGTGCCACCATCCGTGCCCAAGTGTTTAACGGCCATGCTTGGTGACACGTTCGGAACGACCCAGTTAGCAGACAAGGGTTCGCCGGCTGTACTACCCTCGGTTCCTCCGGCCTTAAGGTAGGCGCCGGGAGTGAGAGAGACTTTAGTTTTTTGATGGTGGGGTTGGTGCTGGACGCTTCGCCGGCTGGCTGGTGTTGGCCGAAGACTGGCCCTGACCTGGTTTATGTTGGCCGCGTCCTCTCTGACCTGAAAACCTACTCTGTCTATGCCTGAACTGACCCTGGGGGGAGTGGGAGGACTTAGGCGGAAGAAAAGGTTTAGATCCCCCTGGCTGAGCTTTAGTAGTAGGCCTGGGTTTGGGGAAGTTAAATGCAGGTTTCTTAGAAGGGGTGGGACTGTGCTTAATGGCCTGTGCCATATTGAACACTGTTCGCCACACTTCAGGGGTCATTAACCTCTGAAGTGCGCATGGGGGTAATTGGAAACGTCCCCCTGTGCTGACGTATTTGAGGTGTTTCCGTCACTAAAATATTCATTGTGCCATTAATAGCATTAATATTTATCCATATGCGCCTATTATGGGTTGATTATAAAGGTATTAACCTGAAACAACAATAAAACGAGTGAAAACAGCGTTTGGATGGTCAAAATCGGAGATATAGCCCGCGAGTTGTATAATGTATGGGTGAGGCAATCTGCTTTCCCGCCAATTTCCCCCAAGGCCACTGAGACGCAGTCGATCGATACTCTCTCTCTCTCTCTTGCACTCGCTTGCTATCAGTGATGACCACACCCTCCAATCGGATTTCTAATGTTAGCACGAAAATATACCTCAGAATAAGGGAATAACAGGGAAAATAGGTGATAACTGAAGGAGAGGAGGAAAGTGGGGAAGGAGGGGAGGTAGAGGACTGAGATTTTGCATGGCCCAGGGGCCAAAAAAAAAAAAAAAAAAAAAAAAAAAAAAAAATATAAATTTTTTTTTTTTTTTCGATGTCAAAAGTTGATTTTTATTTTCTCTGACTCTTAAGAGTCTTCCCGCAGTGCGCCGGGGGAACTCTTAAGAGTCTCCCCGCAGCTCCCGGGTTAAAGAGGGAGTAAGCACTGGTGACATAACCACCTGATTAGCAATGCGATCAGGTAGCTTGCGAACTAACGACATCCTAAGATCTTGTCGTGCTCGTACCGCCTCAAGCAAGGCGGTACGTATGTCACCCAAGGATTGGATTGACGACTGAAGAATCAGTCGCCGGGATAACTCAACCGATCTTCGAGCATCCGCATCTGCGATTGCCTGAGTGGATCGTAGTAAAGACTTAGCCACCTGCTGAGATACTATGTACTGCGAGAACAGGCGAAAAGCTTTTCCCCGTAGCCTAAATTCTCTGTCTAGGTGAGTAGGGGTAGGGGTAGTGAACGGGTCCTTCAGCTCACAAAGATTAATCTTAGGGGCAGCTAGAAATGAAAACAAAGCTGACAGGACTCCGCCGGCAGAACCCACCGGCATGGAGAACCATGAATGAGTATCCTGAGGTATCTGGTGGGAAGATTTAGAAGTGAAAGTGGTTGCAAAGTTTTGAGCCTCTACCTCCCAATCTACCCAAGGTCCTGGTCCCAGCTGTCCCACCTTCAAAACTGGATTAGCTGCGTCGTCTGTGACGGTCTGTAAATCTAGTTCAGGAGTGAGAGCTGACAGAGTCTTAATATCATTAAACCCATCCAGCTTAGACCAGTCTGAAAATAGTTTTGAAGCTGAGGCAGGGGGTAAAGCAGGCTTAGAAGCATACACAAAATAATCTTGATGATAATAACTAGGTATAGCCTTGATGTTTACGTCCAGAACATTACCTAAAGTATCCACGGCCCTTAGTTTCTTTGACTTATTGCCCTGGATGACCCACTCACGCGGTACCGGGAGTTCCCCTGACAAAGTAGGTTGGGCAAGCTCTGGTTTAGAGGAGTTCAAAAGAACCCATGACTCTGGCCCATAAAGTAAGGGCATAGCTACCTTTCTAAGAGGCGCTTTGTCTAGAGGGGGTGGATTGACATCCGTTATGACCCTGACATTTGAAGTTGTCAAAGCCGCCGTAGCAGGCCTATTGATCCCTGAGGTTAACAGAGTGGGAGGGTTAGGGATCTTAGATAAATCAATCGAAGTCATCAGAGGCCGTACCGTAGAACTTGTCTTGGGAGCCCCCAAGTCCATTGTGGGGTTTTCCTGTTGTTGACCAAAAAATTTAGATAAAGCATGAGTAAGCAGCCCATTAATTTCTTGTGCCGTAACAAACTGGTTTGATGAAGAACTTACAGGTGAATCATTAGTATCCTGTGCGGCGTCCAAGCCTGAGCCTGACCCTTGTCCTTCCATCTCCGAAATTATAGAAACTTCATCTTTCTCCTCCTGATCCTCCTGAGAAGACCCCGCCGAGGCAGGGGTACCTTGTTGCCAAGATAAGTCTGGGATAGAGGATGGGATCGCCGCGTCCCTGTGGACATTGGCTACTGTGTGACTCGTTTGAGTCGGACGTGGGTGATCAGACCCTGGTTGCGCAAACCGCCAAACACCGAGGCCCTGGCCTACGCTCTCTTGAGAGTCTGAAACATTCTCAATTACTGAACCCCCTGAACTTTCCAATTCCAGGGTTAAAATATTAAGTGGCAAATCCTCTTTTGGGACAGGTACTGCACTGGACTCTTGGGCCTTAACACAAACTCTGTCGGGGGTAGAGGTACGATGAGATGCACTAGAAGTTGGTGAATGTCGAGAGGACTTCCGTTTATGAGAATCCTTTTTAGAGGATTTATGGCTACGGTGTGACCGCGAACTATTCTTAGATCTAGAGGAATCCTCGCCGTGACCACTGGTGGAACCTTCCGTCCTGCTCTTCTTACTCGCCGGTGAAGAGGCCCGACTAGATGACTGGTGTCTAAGAGGAGACCTAGACCGGGATCTCGCCCGAGACGAAGAGGCGGATACCGGGGATGTAGGCTCTCTTGGGCGTTTAGGTGTAGCCGCAGAGGATACAGAACCCTGACCAGTCTCCGCCGGCTTAATACTCGTGACTCTAGAGGAACGTTTAGGGGGAGGGTGTTCGGAGAGCAATCTATCCCAAAGTGGGACGTTGTCACATTGAAGTGATTTATGTGCAACAATGGTAGTGTAGGCTGACATCTGTTGCCTAACCTCTCTTAAGGCTACCGCCGCGGTCTTATCATTATCACAAAGGACCTTTAAAGCTAATTGGGAGCAAAAAGAACAATTACGCATAACCCAGAGACCCCTTGAACGGTCTAGACATTTAACACACCTTATGCAACGGGTATGCGCAAAAATAGGGATACCAGCACAAGCAGGGGTAGTGCACAAAGCAAAAACTGGGGCCACGGTAGCCATGACAGAGACTGGTGGGAGGAAACTACCGCCGGGTCTGTATTGATCCGCCGGAGCTCAGCTCTGGAAAAAAAGAAAATTTCCAGGAATTAATGCTCATAAGGTTAACCCAACATGTTCGCGCACAAGTGTTAATAACCCGCCGGGTAACGAGATGTAATGGCACAAACACAGCTCGCTACGCGGTGGGGTTCAGAAATCTAAACAAATCTTTTGTTAAAGAAAGTGAAGAATACCCTCTGATATAATATAACGGTCCAGCATGGCGCTTATAGTCTCTTGGTGGTGGCGACTGTCTCAAGATTCAATTTTGTAACCAAGCAACCCCCCAAAAAGACGCCGGCCCTTGAAATATTTTAGTAGAATAGCACAGGGCAGGATGATACGAGATCTGATGTCTAACGAATTGTCACAAAAGATCGCCGTAAGTTAGAAGGCGGCGATACCTACTTGTATCACTAAATTAAGTGGTTAAATCGAAATCGAATTTTGTAAATTCCTTAGTTCCTCCACCTAGGAGCACCCGCCGGGTGAGAAGAATCGATATATTAACCTAAATTGAACCTTCAATTGCCGTAAAAGTAAAGGCGGCGATACACATAGTATCACTAAATGGATTGGTTAACTAACTGAAAGACATAAGTCGTTCATCCCACCCTACCCAGGTGCACCCGCCGGGTGAGATGTCCAAACGTTAACCCCATAAGTTCCTGTCCCCACTTCTTTGTAAAAGATCGCCGGGGACGAAAGCCTAAAACAACAGCTAGGTTTTTCAAGTGGCTTTTGAAAAACCGGGTAGAAAAACTACATAATGTATGTCCGCATGAACAATCGTTTTATAGATGGGAACAGCCATCCCGCCGGGAATCAAAGGAGGCCTGAAACCAGGCATCCACAGAGACGCAGTCCTGGAGAGCCACAGACACCCCAACGCCGGGGAAACAAGCCAGTGTTAACAACCACGTGTGGCCCAACACGGCTCGCGGCCGGGATTTTCATGGTGAAACCGAGAAAACCCCGCCGGAAGGCAACCCACCCTGAACAGACACCATCTGAACAACAAGAGACACGAGGAGAGCCACGCACGACAACCCCAAGGTCACTCCATAATCCGTGGAATTAGCCAATACACAACTAAACCAGGAAACAATTATAGTCCGAGGAATTAGCCAATACACAACTAAAACCCGGATACACATGACACAGTAGGGCATATTTATCAATAATAAACAATAACACTAGTACATGTGGCAAAGCTACGAGCGGCTGGCTAGGCCTAGGTAGACGGCATAATAAAAGTTGAAATATACACAACACTGGAAATATCACAACAGGAACCACCGCCAACACACCACCGTAGCATAAACTTCCGACCAAGGGAAGACTGACTCGGGACCCAGAAAAAACTTCACTAAGTGAAGAAAAATACGCTGGGAACGTCAGAAACAATGCTTACCTCATCAGAAAGATAAAAGGCAGCACTAACTAACGCGTAGTGAAAGCCGCCTGCATCACAAACTAACTCAGCTGTGAAAAAGTTCACATGTCCACAACGGGACCACGAGGGTACATCCGAAATAGATGCCCCATACACTCGACCCAAAATACACTGCACTGCGGGCAACCAGCCCAGGACACTCCTGCTACGCCTATCCTAACCTTACTCGATACATCCTAGAGTAAACAAATGAGAAAAAACTCACTAGGGACGCCACGAATGCGGAACTAGCGGAGCGTGGGGAGGCACGTCCGGGCAGGCTGAACGCAGAGCAGAGAAGGAAGAATGACGCCTGAATCAGCGTCTGGTCAGAAATCCACACAAGTACATCCACGATATGATGGAAAGCTTATTGGATAGTTATTCTTATTTTCTTTTTGTTTTTATTTTTTACGAAGTTTTTTCGTAGTGAGAACCCAATTCATAATGACTGAAGCCATGAGTGAGGTCGCGTGCGCTCATGATGAAGGCTCCTCAGTTTTTAAATGCTCTGCGCGGTAGATTCAAAACTACGGCGGATTAGTGTTTGAAGAGGATGCCTTATGTAATAGGCATGTTCGTCAATGATGGAGGGGCCACTAATAAATAAGCCTGTTTTTAAACCACGCGTGGCTAAAACTCTGCAACCAGCCGGGTTTTTTCATGGTGTAACCGAGAAAAACCCGCCGGAAATAACCCACCCCGTCCAGATACCATCTGAACGCAACACAGGACCGAGGCGTAGCCAAAACACAACTAACGCCGGGCCCAACATAGTCCGTGGAATTAGCCAATACACAACTAACCCAGGACACATAAATAGTCCGTGGAATTAGCCAATACACAACTAAACCAGGACACACATCACACAGTAGTACATATTTAGAAAATAAATCAATAACACTTGTATATGTGGTAAAGCTACGAGAGGCTGGCTAGGCCTAGGCAGACGGAGAACATTAACATGTCGGAATATAAACAAAAAGCACTGAATTATATCACAACAGGAACCACCGCCAACACACCACTGTAGCAAATACTTCCGGCAAAGGGAAGAACTGACTTGGGACCCAGAAAAATCTTCACTAAGTGAAGAAAAATACGCTGGGAACGTCAGCAAAAATACGCTACCTCATCAGAAAGATAAAAGGAAGCAATAACGCGTAATGAAAGCCGCCTGCATCACAAAGCTAGCTAACTGTGAAAAAGTTCACCTGTCCACAACCGGACCACGAGGGTACATCCGAAATAGATGCCCCAAACACACGACCCAAATACACTGCACTGCGGGCAACCAGCCCAGGACACTCCTGCTACGCATATCCTAACCTTACTCGATACATCCCGGAGTAAACAAATGAGAAAAAACTCACTAGGGACGCAGCAAATGCGGAACCAGCGGAGCGTGGAGACACGTCCGGGCCGGCTGACCGCAGAGCAGAGAAGGAAGAATGACGCCTGAATCAGCGTCTGGTCAAAGATCCACACAAGTACATCCACGATATGATGGAAAGCTTATTGGATAAGTTATTCTTATTTTCTTTTTCTTTTTTATTTTTTACGAAGTTTTTTCGTAGTGAGAACCCAATTCATAATGACTGAAGCCATGAGTGAGGTCGCGTGCGCTCATGATGAAGGCTCCTCAGATTTTAAATGCTCTGCGCGGTAGATTCAAACTACGGCGGATTAGTGTTTGAAGAGGATGCCTTATGTAATAGGCATGTTCGTCAATGATGGAGGGGCCACTAATAAATAATGCAGTATTCCTATCAACAGAAAGAGCCTAAGTCGTTTGTGTCTCCATACATCAAACTAGGCTGCGAAATGCTTGTGTAATCATAAATGGGTATGCATAAAATATAGGTTTGACACCTGTAAGGAGATAAAGAAAACCTAATATTTAGTAGTGGCCCCGTAATCATTGACGAACATGCCTATTACATAAGGCATCCTCTTCAAACACTAATCCGCCGTAGTTTTGAATCTACCGCGCAGAGCATTTAAAAACTGAGGAGCCTTCATCATGAGCGGACGCGACCTCACTCATGGCTTCAGTCATTATGAATTGGGTTCTCACTACGAAAAAACTTCGTAAAAAATAAAAATAAAAAGAAAATAAGAATAACTATCCAATAAGCTTTCCATCATATCGTGGATGTACTTGTGTGGATTTCTGACCAGACGCTGATTCAGGCGTCATTCTTCCTTCACTGACATATCAAGTAAACCAAAATCCTTAATACATCAACGAATGGGAAGGGGACGGTCGGGAGGGCCCCAGTCGTCAATGATTACGGGGCCACTACTAAATATTAGGTTTTCTTTATCTCCTTACAGGAGTCAAACCTATAATTTATTAGTGGCCCCTCCATCATTGACGAACATGCCTGATTTCTAAGACTGGAGGGGGACATTCGTAATCATATCATAACTCTAGAAAAGCAGATAATAAAAACAACCACATAGTATTCTTACTTTGAAAATATATTTAATTAACGGCGTAGCCGAACAAATACAAGAAAAAGGGGGTTCAGGCAGGTGCGTGCTTCAAAGAAGCCTGCCTGACAAAAAATTGGTAACCCTGAAGATTCTGAACACAGATCTGTAGTTACAAAGGCACCCCACTCAACGAGTGGTGACAAAAATAACAAGTTATAAGTTTACATGTGCACATAATAAACCCCAACATAAACTTGGAGATAAATTGCAAAGGAACTCCAATAATCTAAAACTAAATTGCTTTCGCAGCTAAACTACTCTAACAACACCGTTGTTTTGTACTTAACATTGTACTAGCACAATTTCTCACTGAGAAATTTTCATAACACATTTTAACCTTAAATTGTATCACAGCTCTCATACTCCGGCGGGGTCTAGGGTGTCCTGTGTCAACTGACTGCACCCCCCCCCCCCCCTTTCCCATGAAAGTAAACAAAAGTGACTGCAGGGCCGCCTAGACCCTCTGCCTTAAAGCTATACATGGTAAGGAAGGTTTGTCTAGAGCAACTGACAAGTATCTAGACAGAAACGTATGATTAGACGCCCACAACTGCGTGGACGCTATGTCTTCAACTGAAAAAATTCAGGAAACGTAAAGAGGCTGCCCATTTGCGTAAATCGTGGGCCCGACCCACAACGCCGGGATTACTTTCTTTAATGACTTCTACCAGAAGAGAGGCTAATCGCCGTTTAAGTAAGCGTTTACCCGTACTTGCTACCCATAAAGCACCTTGGGGGTTGTGAGGAGCTACTCTCAAATATTTGGTTAGAGCTTGTACTGGACATAAATTATGATGCACCTTTCCCCTTTTTAACGCCGGCACCGTGAACTCAGAAAACACGTGTGCACTATGCTCATTCTTGGCTACAAAACCTGGGGAGGGTGCAATGGAAATACATTCATTAAGTCTACCAAACCTAAGACAATTAGGTGTGTTGCTCATCGCCGCCAGCTCAGACACTCTGTTTCCGGTGGCTAAAGCCAAAAGGAAAACCGCCTTTTTTAAGAGTAATGCAAAGTCTGCAGTATTTTGGTACAGATGAGAGTGAAGCAAAGACAAAGCTTTGTCCAGAGACCAAGTAGGCATGAGCTGACGGGGAGGTGGGCGGAGTTTAAAATATGCTCTCATAAAACCTGTTTCCTCCGCCACCGGTATGGAGAGACCTGTAAGGTCTAAAAAGGGCACTCTAATCGCAGTTAAGTGATTTTTTAATGTTACCACAGATAAACGTTTCTGCTCAAACAGATAATTTAAATAATTAAAAACTAATGCCACTGAGGGTACAGTTTGTTCTGTCCTAACGATCCAAGAAGTAAAGGCTTGCCAATGTGATTGATACTGTCGTTTTGTAGACTGAGTATATTGATTAAGTAATTTATTTGTCACATCTCTACCGTATGGTGCTAGCCACTTGGCCTCCTGAATGTCCATAATGCAAAAGTCAGCGAGGTCGCGAGGTTGCCAATCGCGTCTAAGTGGAAATACCCGACCGGGAGCGATACCGGGTCCGGGCACCACATTTTCAATTGCTGGTACCACAACTGCGCCGGCCACAGTGGCGCGATTAGCGAGACTAAGCCTCGATAATCTCGTAGTTTGTTCACTACGTGGCACATTAGTGACGCATCTGGCGGCGGAAACAGATAGATGGAGCTCCATCTGTTCCAGTCTGTCACTAGGGCGTCTGGCCCCCCTGCCGGCGTTTTCGCCCGGCGGGTGAGGTATAGATGGAGTTTGTGAGTCTCCTCGGACGCAAAAAGATCCACTTGTGGATGGGAGAGCTCTGCAATCATTAGGTTGAAAATGGGTTGCTTGAGCTCCCATTCTACTGTCGTGCTCTGTCGCCGGGATAGAGCGTCTGCCCAGACGTTCTCTACGCCTGGGAGATAAGAAGCGTGCAGATAAATATCTAGACTGTTGGCTAGAGCAAAAATCTCTTCTGACACGTTTAGCAACTTCCTTGACCTCGTTGACCCTTGTTTCTGAATACAGTGGACTGCATTCAGATTGTCCATTCTGAAGGCCACCGACTTGTCCCGTAACGCCGGGCCGTGAGCCTGAAGGAATATAAGGGGACTAGTAATTCTTTGACATTGATGTGCGAGATTTCTAAGTGGGACCAAAGCCCCTGACCCTGGTGCCCCTGATTTGACTGAAATCCCCAACCTATTGTGCCTGACGCATCCGTGTCTACCCATACCGTTGGTGGAGGAGAGGTCCATGACATTATTGAGTGCAATGTTTCCCTCTTCGCCCAGACCGCTAGCAAGGTGTGGATTAATTTCGGGATGGGCCATAATTTTCCCGCCGGTAAGAGCGGGAAATATTTGTTGCCTTCCAATATTAATCGTTTTACTTTCAACCGGCCCAACTTGACAGTTAGTTGAATCCAGTTGAGAGAGCCGACCAGAGACTCCCAGACCCTCCGTGTCGTAGTCAGACTGTGAAGAAACCTGAACAGTTTCCTGCGAAACCTATTGCGATTGTCCACACTCTGACTCAGAGTGAGAGCGGCGGTGTCCCAGACCAGCCCTATCCACTGAATTACTCGTGAGGGAACAAGGTTTGACTTTACCAGATTTACCTTGAAGCCTAGAGTTTTGACATGATTTAAAATGATATTGACATGTTTTATGCATAATTGTTGTGTCTCTGCCACCACCAGCCAGTCGTCCAGATACCACAACACTCTGATCCCTTGTTTTAACAATGGCATCAGGGCTTGCCGGACTAGTTTTGTGAATAATCGTGGTGCTAGGTTCAAACCGAACGGCATCCTCTGAAAAACAAAATTTTGGTGCCTGATCCGTAAGGCCAAAAACCTTTGAAATCTTTTGTTGACCGATACGTGCCAATAGGCGTCTGTCAGGTCTAGTGAACACATCCAACCTCCCGGCGGAAGTGTTAGCCTGATTTGGTGTACTGTTAACATTCTGAAAGATTCGTTGTGAATGTGAAGATTCAGATAAGACAGGTCTACGACCGGCCTCATCTGAACACTGTCCCTTTTGGGAACCAAAAATAGTTTGGACGTGAATACAGGGTAATTTGGGGGGACCGGGATGATGACATTCTTGGCAATCATTTCCTGGGCTAGTGACTCCACCTCTAAAGAAACAAAATTCGCCGTTGTCGGCTGACGTAATCGAGGTCGCCGGAGCCACTGCCAAGTGATGCCTTTGCGTGCCACCATCCGTGCCCAAGTGTTTAACGGCCATGCTTGGTGACACGTTCGGAACGACCCAGTTAGCAGACAAGGGTTCGCCGGCTGTACTACCCTCGGTTCCTCCGGCCTTAAGGTAGGCGCCGGGAGTGAGAGAGACTTTAGTTTTTTGATGGTGGGGTTGGTGCTGGCCGCTTCGCCGGCTGGCTGGTGTTGGTCGAAGACTGGCCCTGACCTGGTTTATTTTGGCCGCGTCCTCTCTGACCTGAAAACCTATTCTGTCTATGCCTGTACTGACCCTGGGGGGAGTGGGAGGACTTAGGCGGAAGAAATGGTTTAGATCCCCCTGGCTGGGCTTTAGTAGTAGGCCTGGGTTTGGGGAAGTTAAATGCAGGTTTCTTAGAAGGGGTGGGACTGTGCTTAACGGCCTGTGCCATATTGAACACCGTTCGCCATACTTCAGGGGACATTAAAGAAGGGGTAAGTACTGGTGACATCACCACCTGGTTAGCAATGCGCTCAGGTAGCTTGCGAACTAACGACATCCTAAGATCTTGTCGTGCTCGCACCGCCTCAAGCAAGGCGGTGCGTATGTCACCTAAGGATTGGATTGACGACTGAAGAATCAGTCGCCGGGATAACTCAACCGATCTTCGAGCATCCGCGTCTGCGATTGCCTGAGTAGATCGTAGTAAAGACTTAGCCACCTGCTGAGATACTATGTACTGTGAAAACAGGCGAAAAGCTTTTCCTCGTAGCCTAAATTCTCTGTCTAGGTGAGTAGGGGTAGGGGTAGTGAACGGGTCCTTCAGTTCACAAAGATTAATCTTAGGGGCAGCTAGGAATGCAAACAAAGCCGCCGGGACTCCGCCGGCAGAACCCACCGGCATGGAAAACCATGAATGTGAGTCCTGAGGGATCTGGTGGGAAGATTTAGAAGTGAAAGTGGTTGCAAAGTTTTGAGCCTCTACCTCCCAATCCACCCAAGGTCCTGGACCCAACTGTCCCACCTTCAAAACTGGATTAGCTGCGTCGTCTGTGACGGTCCGTAAATCTAGTTCAGGAGTAAGAGCTGACAGAGTCTTAATATCATTAAACCCATCTAGCTTAGACCAGTCTGAAAATAGTTTTAAAGCTGAGGCAGGGGGTAAAGCAGGCTTAGAAGCATACACAAAATAATCCTGGTGATAATAACTAGGTATAGCCTTAATGTTTACGTCCAGAACATTACCTAAGGCATCCATGGCCCTTAATTTCTTTGACTTGTTGCCCTGGATAAACCACTCCCGCGGTACCGGGAGTTCCCCTGACAAGGTAGGTTGGGCAAGCTCTGGTTTAGAGGGGTTCAAAAGAACCCATGACTCATCTGGCCCATAAAGGAGGGGCATAGCTACCTTTCTAAGAGGTGCTTTGTCTAGAGGGGGTGGATTAACATCCGTTATGACCCTGACATTTGAAGTTGTCAATGCCGCCGTGGCAGGCTTAGTGCTCCTTGCAGGTGACAGAGTAGGAGGGTTAGGAATCTTAGATAAATCAATTGACGTCATCAGAGGCCGTACCGTAGAGCTTGTCGAGGGAGCCCCCAATTCCATTGTGGGGTTTTCTTGTTGCTGACCAAAAAATTTAGATAAAGCATGAGTAAGCAACCCATCAATTTCTTGTGCTGTAACAAACTGGTTAGATGAAGAACTTATAGGAGAATCATTATTATCTCTTGCGGCATACAAGCCTGAGCCTGACCCTTGTCCTTCCATATCCGAAATTATTGAAACTTCGTCTTTTTCCTCCCGATCCTCCTGAGAAGACCCCGCCGAGGCAGGGGTACCTTGTTTCCAAGATAAATCTGGGATAGAGGATGGGGTCGCCGCGTCCCTGTGGACGTCGGCTACTGTGTGACTCGTATGAGTCGGACGTGGGTGGTCAGACCGTGGTTGGGCAAACCGCCAAACACCAAGGCCCTGGCCTACGCTCTCTTGAGAGTCTGAAACATTCTCAATTATTGACCCTCCTGAACTTTCCATTTCCAGGGTTAAAATATTAATTGGCAACTCCTCTTTAGGGACAGGCGCTGCACTGGACTCAGAGGCCCTAACACAAACTCTGTCAGGTGTAGAGGTACGATGAGATGCACTAGACTTAGGGGAATGTCGAGAGGACTTCCGATGTGAATCCTTTTTTGAGGATTTATGGCTGCGGTGTGACCGCGAACTAGTCTTAGATCTGGAAGAATCTCCGCCGTGACCACTGGTGGAATCTTCCGTCTTACTCTTCTTACTCTCTGGCGAAGAGGCCCGACTAGAAGACTGTTGTCTGAGAGGTGACCTTGACCTAGATCTCGCCTGCGACGAGGAGGCGGATGCCGGGGGTGTAGGCTCTCTCGGGCGTTTAGTTGTAGTCGCAGACGATACAGAACCCTGACTAGTCTCCGTCGGCTTAACACTCGTGACTCTAGAGGAACGTTTAGGGGGCGGGTGTTCTGACAGCAATCTATCCCAAAGTGGGACGTTGTCACATTGAAGTGACTTATGCGCGACAATGGTAGTGTAGGCCGACATTTGTTGTCGAACCTCTCTCAACGCTACCGCCGCGGTCTTATCATTATCACAAAGGACTTTAACAGCTAATTGAGAGCAAAAGGAACAATTATGCATCACCCAGAGACCCCTTGAACGGTCTAGACATTTAACACACCTTATGCAAAGGGTGTGTGCAAAAATAGGGATACCAGCACAAGTAGGGGTAATGCACAGGGCAAAAACTGGGGCCACGGTAGCCATGACAGAGACTGGTGGGTGAAAACTACCGCCGGGTCTGTATTGGTCCGCCGGAGCTCAGCTCTGGAAAAAACAAGAAAATTTCCAGGAATTAATGCTCATAAGGGTAATCCAACATGATCGCACACCAGTGTTAACCTCTGAAGTGCGCATGGGGGTAATTGGAAACGTCCCCCTGTGCTGACGTATTTGAGGTGTTTCCGCCACTAAAATATTCATTGTGCCATTAATAGCATTAATACTTATCCATATGCGCCTATTATGGGTTGATTATAAAGGTATTAACCTGAAACAACAATAAAACGAGTGAAAACAGCGTTTGGATGGTCAAAATCGGAGATATAGCCCGCGAGTTGTATAATGTATGGGTGAGGCAATCTGCTTTCCCGCCAATTTCCCCCAAGGCCACTGAGACACAGTCGATCGATACTCTCTCTCTCTCTCTCTTGCACTCGCTTGCTATCAGTGATGACCACACCCTCCAATCGGATTTCTAATGTTAGCACGAAAATATACCTCAGAATAAGGGAATAACAGGGAAAATAGGTGATAACTGAAGGAGAGGAGGAAAGTGGGGAAGGAGGGGAGGTAGAGGACTGAGATTTTGCATGGCCCAGGGGCCAAAAAAAAAAAAAAAATAAAAAAAAAAAAATATAAATTTTTTTTTTTTTTTTCGATGTCAAAAGTTGATTTTTATTTTCTCTGACTCTTAAGAGTCTCCCCGCAGTGCGCCGGGGGAACTCTTAAGAGTCTCCCCGCAGCTCCCGGGTTAATAACCCGCCGGGCAACGAGATGCAAAGACACAACTAACACATCTCGCTACGCGGCGGGGTGTAAAGTCTAAACAAATCTTTTGCTAAAGAAAGTGAAGAATACCCTCTGATATAATGGTCCAGCATGGCACTTATAGTCTCTCGGAGGAGGTGACTGTCTCAAGATTCAATTTTGTAACAAAGCAACTCCCCAAAAAGACGCCGGCCCTTGAATTATTATAGTAGAATAGCCCAGGGCAGGATGATACGAGATCTAATGTTTAACGAATTGTCCCAAAAGATCGCCGTAAGATCGAAGGCGGCGATACCTGATAGTATCACTAAATTAAATAGGTTAAAATGAATTTTGTAAAATTCCTTAATTCCTCCACCTAGGAGCACCCGCCGGGTGTGAGAATCGATATATAACCTAATTGAACCTTCAATCGCCGTAATAGTAAAGGCAGCGATACACAGAGTATCACTATAATGGATCGGTTAACTAACTGGAAGACCTAAGTCGTTCATCTCACCCTACCCAGGTGCACCCGCCGGGTGAGAAGTTTTAAAAGTTAACCCCATAAGTTCCTGTCCCCGCTTCTTTGTAAAAGATCGCCGGGGAGGAAAGCCTAAACAACAGCTAGGTTTTTCATGTGGTTGTCGTAAAACCAGGTAGAAAAAACTCCTAAAACGTATGTCCACAAGGACGCCCTTTTATATGGATGGGTACAGCCATCCCGCCGGGAATCAAAGGAGGCCTGAAACCAGGCACCCACAGAGACGCAGTCCTGGAGAGCCACAGACACCCCACCCGCCGGGGATACAAGCCAGTGTCAACAACCACGTGTGGCCCAACACTGCTCTCGGCCAGGATTTTTTCACGGTGAAACCGAGAAAAAACCCGCCGGAAGGAAACCCACCCTAAACAGATACCATCTGAACAACACACGACACGAGGAAAGCCACGCACGGCTAACCCAAGGTCACACCATAATCCGTGGAATTAGCCAATACACAACTAAACCAGGAAACAATTATAGTCCGAGGAATTAGCCAATACACAACTAAAACCCGGATACACATGACACAGTAGGGCATATTTATAAATAATAAATAATAACACTAGTACATGTGGCAAAGCTACGAGCGGCTGGCTAGGCCTAGGCAGACGGCATAAAAACAGTTGAAATATACACACACACTGGAAATATCACAACAGGAACCACCGCCAACACACCACCGTAGCAACAACTTCCAACCCAGGGAAGACTGACTCGGGACCCAGAAAAAACTTCACTAAGTGAAGAAAAATACGCTGGGAACGTCAGAAAACACAGCTTACCTCATCAGAAAGATAAAAGGCAGCAATAATTAACGCGTAGTGAAAGCCGCCTGCATCACAAACTAACTCAACTGTGAAAAAGTTCACATGTCCACAACGTGACCACGAGGGTACATCCGAAATAGATGCCCCATACACTCGACCCAAAATACACTGCACTGCGGGCAACCAGCCCAGGACACTCCTGCTACGCCTATCCTAACCTTACTCGATACATCCTGGAGTAAACAAATGAGAAAAAACTCACTAGGGACGCAACGAATGCGGAACCAGCGGAGCGTGGGGAGGCACGTCCGGGCGGGCTGAGCGCAGAGCAGAGAAGGAAGAATGACGCCTGAATCAGCGTCTGGTCAGAAATCCACACAAGTACATCCACGATATGATGGAAAGCTTATTGGATAGTTATTCTTATTTTCTTTTTGTTTTTATTTTTTACGAAGTTTTTTCGTAGTGAGAACCCAATTCATAATGACTGAAGCCATGAGTGAGGTCGTGTGCGCTCATGATGAAGGCTCCTCAGTTTTTAAATGCTCTGCGCGGTAGATTCAAAACTACGGCGGATTAGTGTTTGAAGAGGATGCCTTATGTAATAGGCATGTTCGTCAATGATGGAGGGGCCACTAATAAATAGAGTAATTAGGTTAATATACTTAATGTCTACGGTGACTGATAAAGTCTAGCTAGAGTCAATGATACGAGATACTGGTGCGCATGGCATGCCGCATAACCTAGTGCAAATCTCAAGTCTGTGCGTCAAATATTACGTAATAGGGAAGGGTAGCTCTCTTGGGAAACCTTAATACCGAAGTATTAAGCGTTCTCCTGGCGTACCTCAAAGACAAACAACGAGCTTAGAACAGTGCAGAATGGTATAGGCAAAAAGCCCTCATTCGTGCATGCTCTACTCTCAATGGCACACAGACTAGAATTTACTCAATCAACTCCAGTTCTCAGGTATGTCGTGCAGCTTTTAACTAAAGCCAGCACTCATAGGAAACAATACCTTATAATATCAGACCTAGTCTAGCATTATCTAATCCAGCAGAACACTAATAATTATAGGAAGCGGTACTAAACAATATGAATGCCAACCAATGCTTCGTGATCAACTTATCTTAACAACTAACATACATGGGTTATATCAGACCTTAACGCACAATACAACTGGCCAGCATGAAGCTGATTTTGCAGAGTTAACCAGAGGGGGTATAATATTAATAAAAGGTGGTGAAAGATATGGAAAATGAGAGAGATAGGCAGAGGAAAAGATTCTCAGGTAAGAGCGGGGAACAGGTATCAAAGGATAAAGATGGATGCGTTCTAGAAACCAGATCTGAGGGAGAGAGTGGCGAGGAACCTGTATATATACCGGACTAGTTTGAGCCGCGCAAAAAAGCGGTAACAAGTCCTCTAACCACTAGCAAAGAAGCTAGCAACATGGTAAGGACCTCCCTCAACCAACCCCCACGAGGCAGCCAGCCGTGACGTCATTGAGCGGGGCAAAAACACTGCGCGCCCCCTCTCACTCTGTTCTACTCTCTCTCTCTCTCCCAGATCCCATCATTACTAGTTAATGATAAAACATATACTTTACAATTAAATATAGAAAGCCTTGACATGGGTGAAAACAAAGAGCCTTTCTGGACTGCCCATGACACGAGCTTTCATATGAAATAAAGCACACTCTAATACATAAACTGTAGCCCCATCCACTGCCCTGGCGATCCTAGCGAGTCACTGTAGGACAAGCCATGTTGTTCTAACGGAGTGGTTAACGCCACACCCCCCCCCCCAAGATTTTTCTCAGAGGCCCCAAGGCTCACAAAAATCTGATGGTTAGAACCCATGCTATATCTCCACTTCCCATCATCCAGCGGCAGTAAAATATCTGGCACAGTTCTTCAACAAAATTTGTTTCAAAATTATAACCCTCCCCAACACCATAGGTTAAATTATATGTAGTTATGCTCCTCAAGAGCGAGCTTCTCTAGCCCAGCATTCTGAGAGGAGTGCAACTCAGAATTACTGCTATAACATACTGAAAAAATTCAACTATCAAAGAAAGAGTTTTTTATTTGATTTTTATGTTTTTAATTTGTTTATTTCGGCTGCACTATAGGGGCAAGCCTAGTTTTTTCTTCTATACCAAACGCTCAACTCCTGCTTTACGACCCAATACGCTGGGCTACAACCGCGAGCCAACAAGCACCAAGCGCAAAATACTATTCAAACTAAAGCAGGAGGCTACCCGTGTGTCAATCTACCCAGGATCATATACCCTTGAACGACCATCTGCAACCACGTTGTCACAACCGGCAATATGGCGTATGTCCAGGTTATATACCAGTAACCTTAGTGACCACCTGGTCAGCCTCATATTCCGATTGTGAAACTGGTCCAAGAACTTGAGAGGGTGATGATCTGGGTAAACTACAACGACCGGACCATAGGCTGGAACATAGACCTCGAAATGCCCCAGCGCAAGCACAACCGCCAGCAGCTCCTCCTCGACAACAGAGCAGCTCCCCTGGGCCGAATTGTACTTCTCCGAGCAGAAACTAACAGGATGCTCCAGCCCATCATCGTCCTTTTCCACAAGGACGGCACCAGCCCCCACACCACTAGCCTCCGTTGCTAGTTGGAAAGGTAGGCTAAAGTCAGGGGCCCTGAGGATTGGGTGAGTGCACAACAGGTGTTTTACTTCTCTAAACACCTTCTCACACTCAGGCGCCCATTTGAACTTCTTATCCTTCCAGTTATCCTCCACCTGAGCTTGACTGTCCCGTTCTCCTTCTCCACCTTGACTGCTAAACGTCATCACAGGCACAGTGAGAGGCTCAGGGGGGCGCCTCCCATACTCCTTCATGGGATTAACATGACGTAACTGATTGCGCTTCCGTCTGTCTGGAGTGGCTACCAAGTAATCCAGGTCTGATAGCTCCTCCACCACCCTATAAGGACCAGCGTACTTCGCGGATAAGGGGTGACCTACAAGGGGCAGTAGAATCAACACCTCCTGACCCACGTGCAACTCCCTGAGTTCAACCTTGAGGTCGTACCTGTCCTTCCTGAGGGCCTGAGAGCTAGTCAAATTACGGCCAGCCAACTCCAGACTGCGCAACATCCGTTCTCGACTGTCGAGGACACACTTGAGCATAGAACAAGGTTTTTCTGCACCCTCCCATACTTCTTCAACCATATGGAGAGGCCCTCTGACACGGTGTCCAAAGACGAGCTCATTAGGGCTGAATCCCAAACTCTCCCCAGGTACCTCCCGCACAGCAAACAAAACACATGGCAGGCCAAGATCCCAATCCTTCCCACTCTCAAAGCAACAACAACGAAGCACAGATTTCAAGGCTGAGTGCCATCGCTCTAACACACCCTGGCTCTCCGGATGATACGCAGATGACACAACCCCAACAATCCCATGCTGCGGCATTGCTTGAACAAAGAGGCTAGAAGTGAAGTTGGGTCCCTGGACTGACTGAATCCCCTGCGGGTAACCATACCGGGAAAAATACACTGGCAAGCTTCGGACCACCGTCTTCGCCGACCCATTTCTCATAGGGATCGCGTCAGGGTACCTTGTTGCTACATCTCCCGACTGTGCATCACTGTCCTCCATCAACTCTTTCGTCTTTTTAAGCCCATCCTCTGCCCCTTCAGGAACAGTTACTGGGTCTTCTCCAGACTCGAAATGTGGTCCTAATAATGAGTCCCCGAGAAGGTCCGTTGACACTAAACTCTCAACCGCATCAACTTTCAACCCCTTCTCGGTACCCTTCCTCCGCTGATCTAAAGATTGTTGACCAGAATGTGACTCCCTGGATGCAGAATCTCCGGTGACAACACACGCCATAGGCTGCCCCGGACACTTCTCAACCCCCTCCTGCTCCTCCCTACTCACGTCGGCCGGCTTCTCGACAACGACTAAGGGTGGAGCCTCAGAAGTAGGCCCCGCAAAGTCGTTGCCAAGAAGGAGGTCGACGCCCCCAACAGGTAACTTCTCCACAATTCCTACATCCAGGTCACGAGTCACACCATCAACTTCCACCTTCATTCTTACAAGCAGGTATGACCTTGTCGCATTAACTCCCTGAACCACAACCACCCGCGCCGTATTGACAGGTTTACCAGTGAAATTTCTCAACAGTGTTTGCGATGCCCCAGTGTCACGCAAAATTCTCACCTCATGTCTTCTACCCCCCCACTCCACACAACCGAGTCCCCTGTGGTCACTAAAGGCATCACGGACAGGGAATAAGCCTTCCGGATCCTTCTGCACTGGCAGTGTATTTACCTCGGAAGAAATGCCTCTAACAAACTCCGATGTCCTCTTGAACACTCCAATGCCGTGAGCAAAAGACACGGCTGCCGGAGGAGGTCGACTAGGGCACTCATTTGCCTTATGACCCTCCTGGTGGCAACTAAAACACATAAATTTCGGTTTCGGCTTATACTGTGATGTAAAAGGCCCCTGACTTTTCACATACGGTGTGGTGTAAGGTTTGGATTCAGTTTTAGTTTCATGGCTCTTCTGTTTAAATGTGTCATTGTTCCGGGGAGGGGGAGGATAATGGTCCTTAGCATTTACATCGTACTTCTGTGAGGACCCGCAACCCCGAATCAACGACAGCCGTCGATCAGCCATTTCTGCTGCTTCGACTAGAGTTCTTGGGTTTTTTTCCTTTAAGTTCAAAGTTAGATCACCGCCCGTGCTCTTAAAGAACTGCTCCAACATCATTAACTGCTTAATCCCATCAAATGTTGTTACCTTCTCAGATCGGAGCCAGTTCCCCATAGCATCGGACAAGTCCCGGGCGTGTTCCAAAAAGGTGCTATCTCTTCCCTTAGTTACACCCCGAACTTCAAACGGTACGTTTCTGGTTGCAGTTCGTAAGCCCTCAGGACAGCCTCCTTGAGATCCTCATACACAATACATGACTCCAAAGGTAACGCATCGTAGGCTTTAAGACCCTTGCCTATTAATCTAGAGGATACAAGTGCTGCCCATTTATTCTCTGGCCACTGATGTTCCTGGCACTTCTTCTCAAAGCGTGCAAAAAATTCTGTTACACCACTCTCATCAAACACCGGAACCAGTTTCAATAAATGCGAGAGAGATTGATCATGAACACGGTTACCAGCCCCAAGTCGCTGCCCCGTTGCCTCTACTCGCGACTTCTCTACGTCCATGTCGGCACAGTACCTAGTCGACTCTAAGTCAGCTTGGATTTTTGCTAGCTCTATGTGCTGCTGACTGATAGTTTTTCTCTCATCTATCTTGGCTAATTCTAATTGCTGCTGAAGTTCACATGTCCTTTGTTGCTGCTGAAGCTGACATTTTCTCTCTTCGATCTTAGCTAATTCGAGCTGAAGCAATAATTCTGGAGATAACCCTTGAGGAGGTAAAGGTGCTACAATGTTTGAAATTACCGGTGGTCCCCCCAGGGGCAACCCACCCTGCCAGTCACCACCCAACTGCGGAAGCGTACCCGGGGTCGGCAAACTACTGGGATGGCTGGGAGTCGATTGTAGGGAAAGCATGGCCGAAGGGCTCTGAGCACTCAACCCATCTCGCTCACCAGTCACCCTGCCCAGTACACATGTTATCAAGTTATCCCTGGTCATGCTGCTAGTAACCGCATGACCGATAGCTGTGGCCAGGCATTGAAGACCGTACCAATTCACACCCTCCAACCGCTCGGCAGTAACAGGCCATTGCAAAAATATCCTAGCATCCTCCTCACAGTTCACCTGATTAACCATATCATCATACTGCTGTTCCTCAGTTTCGACATTACGTACTGTGTCTCCATTCTCCTCTGATCCGGTATAAGACATGATGCTCACAAAAATTTCCCACCTCAATATTCAGAAAAGAAGTACCCCAAACTCTTATACCTCAATATACACACAAAAATTCTCGGAAATACTCAAGGGCTATACTATGTTGCAAAAATAAATTATTCTTGCTGATCCCTGCAAAATATTCCCCAAAACAACAAATGTTCCCTGCTAATAAATGTAGGTTCACCAAATCCTAGGTAAGGTCGCCATTTGTTACGACTGAGGTTCAAATATATCAGGGCTCTTATTCATTGGACTAGTAATGGCATAAATGCTACAACGGAAAGCGCTAGCTCCAACCTCTGATGTATATTCCCAGTGAACAAAGAACACAAATACTCTACAGAGTTCTATATGCAATAATAGGCTATCAAACTCTCAATAAATGTGCGTCTACTCTAGGCTTAATGTTATGTGAAAACAGCCTATTACTACCTATAACCGAAGGTGCTTGGTTATGGTATGCAAAGTAAGGTGGTAAGAGAAGTTACAGCTTACGTTACTTTAATCAATAAATGTCAGGCACTCCTGCATGAAAGAAAGTGCACTAAAGTCCTTCAACACTAACAAGGAATCTTCTTTAAATGTTAGATGCTATAAAGATGCTCGTATCGGAAATGGAACCCAAAAAGGCAGGCAGCGGAACAATGCTCGTGCAGGCTATGCACAGAAAAAGGCAGAATATATAATGCAGTCGGGGCCAAGAATATCCTAAACGCTACAACAATAATAATCGCCACGACAATGCAGTATTCCTATCAACAAAAAGAGCCTAGGTCGTTTGTGTCTCCATACATCAAACTAGGCTGCGAAATGTTTGTGTAATCATAAATGGGTATGCATAAAAAGAGTAATTGGGTTAATATACTTAATGTCTACTATGATTGATAAAGTCTAGCTAGAGTCAATGATACGAGATACTGGTGCGCATGGCATGCCGCATAGCCTAGTGCAAATCTCAAGTCTGTGCGTCAAATATTACGTTATAGGGAAGGGTAGCTCTCTTGATAAACCTTAATACCGAAGTATTAAGCGTTCTCCTGGCGTACCTCAAAGACAAACAACGAGCTTAGAACAGTGCAGAATGGTATAGGCAAAAAGCCCTCATTCGTGCATGCTCTACTCTCAATGGCACACAGACTAGAATTTACTCAATCAACTCCAGTTCTCAGGTATGTCGTGCAGCTTTTAAATAAAGCCAGCACTCATAGGAAACAATACCTTATAATATCAGACCCCTAGTCTAGCATTATCTAATCCAGCAGAACACTAATAATTATAGGAAGCGGTACTAAACAATATGAATGCCAACCAATGCTTCGTGATCAACTTATCTTAACAACTAACATACATGGGTTATATCAGACCTTAACGCACAATACAACTGGCCAGCATGAAGCTGATTTTGCAGAGTTAACCAGAGGGGGTACAATATTAATAAAAGGTGGTGAAAGATATGGAAAATGAGAGAGATAGGCAGAGGAAAAGATTCTCAGGTAAGAGCGGGGTACAGGTATCAAAGGATAAAGATGGATGCGTTCTAGAAACCAGATCTGAGGGAGAGAGTGGCGAGGAACCTGTATATATACCGGGACTAGTTTTCACCGCGCAAAGTACAGCGGTAACAAGTTCTCTAGCCACTAGCAAAGAAGCTAGCAACATGGTAAGGACCTCCCTCAACCAACCCCCACGAGGCAGCCAGCCGTGACGTCATCGAGCGGGGCAAAAACACTGCGCGCCCCCCTCTCGCTCTGTTCTACTCTCTCTCTCTCTCCCAGATCCCATCATTACTAGTTAATGATAAAACATATACTTTACAATTAAATATAGAAAGCCTTGACATGGGTGAAAACAAAGAGCCTTTCTGGACTGCCCATGACACGAGCTTTCATATGAAATAAAGCACACTCTAATACATAAACTGTAGCCCCATCCACTGCCCTGGCGATCCTAGCGAGTCACTGTAGGACAAGCCATGCGGTTCTAACGGAGTGGTTAACGTCACAATCCGCCTTTGGCTTTGAAACTAGGATAGAGAAAGTAGGAGGATACAGAGAAGGGGCTGCTGGAGGTTGCTTCAGACACCTGAATTTCAATATGGACGAGAAGATCAGGTTTATAGGAGGAGAGTTGGTGTTCAACAGAGTGAAAATTAGAGGAAAGGCAGCGAATGTTGCAAAAGTTGATAATAATAGAGACAGGCCGTGGTCCAGAGTATTTAGAGGGGTCGTCAGGGGAAAGTCGAGTGTGTGTGGGGGCATTTATAGTCCCCTCCCCCCCCCCCCCAAGACTCCGAGACTATGTAATTGTTGTTGTTAATCATTATATATATATATATATATATATATTATATATATATATATATATATATATATATATATATATATATATATATAATATATATATATTTATACTGTATATATATATATATATATATATATATATATATATATATATATATATATACTGTATATACAGTATATTATTTTGTTTGTTTGTGGAATAAGGAAGTGTGGTGTCCATGTTTAGTGTAATGAGATAGAGAGGAGGAGGTGTTTGTGAGAGCTAGCTGGATTACTCTCAGTGTAAGTGAGGCACAAAGGAATTCCGTAAGAGAGGCCAAGCAAATGAAACACGAGTTCCAGCGATTCTTTATCAAATGCCTATAGCCTCTCCTGGATCTAACCCTGTTTGATTGGTGCCAACTGGGTAATGTGTACTGGTTGATGTGTACTAGTTTATGTGTACTGGTTAATGTGTACTGGTTGATGTGTATTGGTTGATGTGTACTGGTGGATGTGTACTGGGTGATGTGTACTGGTTGATGGGTACTTGTTGGTGGGTACTGGTTGATGTGTACTGGTTGATGTGTACTGGTTGGTGTGTATTGGTTGATGTGTACTGGTTGATGAGTACTGATTGCTGTGTACTGGTTGATGGGTACTTGTTGATGTGTACTGGTTGATGTGTACTGGTTGATGTGTACTGGATGGTGTGTATTGGTTGATGTGTACTGGGCGATGTGTCCTAGTTGATGTGTCCTGGTTGATGTGTACTGGTTGATGTGTATTGGTTGATGTGTACTGGTTAATGTGTACTGGTTGATGTGTACTGGCTGGTGTGTATTGGTTGATGTGTACTGGTTGATGTGTACTAGTTGATGTGTACTGGTTAATGTGTACTGGTTGATGTGTATGGGTTGATGTGTACTGGTTGATGTGTACTGGTTGATGAGTACTGGTTGCTGTGTACTGGTTGATGTGTATTGGTTGATGTGTATTGGATGATGTGTACTGGTGGATGTGTACTGGTTGATGTGTATTGGATGATGTGTACTGGTGGATGTGTACTGGGTGATGTGTACTGGTTGATGGGTACTTGTTGATGTGTACTGGTTGATGTGTACTGGATGATGTGTACTGGTGGATGTGTACTGGTTGATGTGTACTGGTGGATGTGTACTGGTGGGTGTGTACTGGTTGATGTGTACTGGTTGATGTATGGTGGATGTCTACTGGTTGATGTGTACTGGGTGATGTGTACTGGGTGATGTGTACTGGTTGATGTGTACTGGGTGATGTGTACTGGGTGATGTGTACTGGTTGATGTGTACTGGTTGATGTGTACTGGTTGGTGTGTACTGGATGATGTATACTGGTTGATGTGTACTGGGTGATGTGTACTGGTTGATGTGTACTGGTTGATGTGTACTGGATGATGTGTACTGGTGGATGTGTACTGGTTGATATGCAATGGTTGATGTGTACTGGTTGATGAAAGAACACCCCTAAAAAAAACACATACAAGGAAATAAAATAAACAAATACTTGCAAAAATCGTCCCCGGTGTAAAACAGGATATTTACCGTATTTTGTATCTCTATTGTTTATTGTTATATATATATTTGTCTTCCTAGCCCTTAATCAAGCTTAAAGCAAATATATATATCACCACCAAGACCCCCTTTCGATATAAAGTTTTACGTTTTTCGGTAGAAAAATTTCCCGGCCAAGGGCGGTTTCAACTAGATTTCAGGCTCGCTATTGCTCGCCAGGAAAAAATCTACACCTATATGGCACAAATGGTCTTAATATTGACAAAAAAAACGGAGCTAAAGGGTTTTAAAGTCGTCAATCTAATTAGGTGAACGTCTTAAAATCTCATAACTACTGGGGCTAATCATGAGGAGGTCCAGAAAAACCTAATACCTCGCCTTAATTACCTCCCCCCTCCTCCTCTCTCCTAGAAATGTGTGTCCCGTTCCTCTTAGTTATCCTTATCCAGATCAACACCAAGAATAATTAGAAGACTAAGATAAAGAGTGAGGCACGGGTTGGTAGTATTTTCAGTCGCTTTCGTGAAGGAGATAAAGATTATATCAAATAATGTCCTCATAAGAATGGTTTATGGGTTATCCTGGATAACAGCTGACGATTTAACTGAGGCCTCTCGTATTCCCGAGGTAAATGTTGTTGGTGCCTCCCTGTAGAATGATGTTATTACCACCGCCAGACCTCCCTCTACTCCAAACATCCTCAGAGCCTCTCCCCAGCCCCCCCAGCCATAAGGGCCCTCTCCAGAGTACCACAACGACCACACCAAGCCCACACCAGACACTTTGGATGGTTGTTGTTGTCATTGTGGGGGTGTGCTGGCAGGCTGGCCGGGTGGTACTTCAACTGCTCTGTGTGTCTGTGACTCTGTGTATGTGTGTGTGTGTGTGTGTGTTTGTGTGTTTTAGGCTACTTGAACAGATGTGAGTATAATTTATGAACTGGAAGGCATAAACAGGTTAGATCGAGTGATATGGATGTGTCGAGTCAATGCAACAGACCGAATCCAAGGTAACACATTATAAATTGAATGGGTATAAAGCTTACTGTATCGGCGACGACGTTTTAATTGTATTCTTGGTATTATTTAGACGATTTTAGCAAGTTTAAGAAGAATTTGTGGTAGTACAAGGGTTAAGTGAGATAGTTCGAAGCCTGATCATTGCTGGAGGCCCAATTTGAATTGAATAAAATCGTCTAATAGTGTCAAGAATATGATGAAAAGGACGTCACCGGTCCTGAACGGGTTAAAGGAGCATTAGTGAAGAAATGTGTACAAGTAGACTTAGATAGGACAGTTATAAGGAGCGTGTGGATGGGGACACTTAACCATTTGCCCATTTTCATTATATGTTGGCTAATATCAGATGACTTTATGCGACATAGGTGTTACGACCGGGACTACGAATAAAACAAGGGCACTTAATGATTGGACTAGTAATAGGGCACTATGCAACAACGGTACGCTAGATCCAAACCCTCGAACTTATATGCCGGCGAACAAAAACACCTATACCCTCCAGAGTTAATCTGCGATAGCGGGGTATCCTTAACTGGGCATAAATGTACTCTACTTCAGGCTAACCCACACTGGTATAGCCTTATAACAAACAAGATGCAAGTTACGTTAAAATGCATAAAAAGGAATCTATGGAAAGATCAATTAAATCACTGCAAGATTTAATACAATAAAAAGATGCTTCAATACAGTTACTCTAAACAACAATAAACTCTTCACTCCTATCTGAAAGAAAGTTAAGTATAGTCCCACAGCATAGACCTGGAAACTTCTGAAGAAAGTCTGATGCTCATAAGATGCTCGTATCTTAAACTATATAAAGGCAGGAGGCAGGACACCACACGTGTAAATTGAATACACTAAAAGATAGGACATATAATGTTAACTGACACGAGAATACTATAAATGCGCAACGGTAGCAATGCTCGACACTAAAAGAAGTACTTCCTCATCAACGAAACAGTCTGCTATGGTTGTGCGGCTCAGCAACAACCTAGACTAATAAATGCTGTGAATAATAATGCGTACATATCAAAGAGCTTATATTAAATACTAACAAGTGTCTACTCGATTAATAATGTCTAGCTGGGATACTCTAGGTAAGGAACTGGGGGTGAGCAAGACAGGCTCGTAGCCTAGCGATGTCCTTAAGACTGCATCCCTTAACCCTTCTTTAGCGGCCTATGCGGTTTATTTATATGTACCGCCCAGCGGGGTGTTTTTAGCCAAAATAGGGCTGTTTACGTGATCATTTTCATGCCTAAATAAGACCCAGAACGTAAAACAAGTATCTATCCCTGAAAGGGCATAAACAGAGCTTTCGAATGACACCATAACGATCCTTTTATGATGGCTAGTTTTCTTGCAATAACCGTGCAACGCGAGTGCAAAAGCAGGTAATTAGCCACTTTCCCGATACAATTCCGTATATAGCGAGTGAGAGAGGGAGGAGGGAGCTGAGATTCGTGTCAGTAGGTTCGCCGCGGTGGTCTGGAGCAGTCATACGCTCGCTAGTCTCCTGCCACCACTTGTCTCTCTCTCTCAGCAACATTACGTGCTGAAATTGCCACTCGACCTATGTCGAGCGCCGCCACATAGTCCAGCTTTATTAAATACGACTTATGTGGTGAGCCGCTTTTTAAGGGTTAAGTTACGTTAATTGACTAGGGTGCTCTCTTGATAGATCCAGATCACAAGTATCTGGTTCTATCCTGGCGACCCTCTAAAGACAAGCAAAGAGGCAGCAAAGTGTGGAACTGGAACAGGCCAAAACCCTCAGTCAACACAATGCTGCACTCGCAAAGGACGCAACCGAAAAGACAACCCCGACTACCACAGGACCGGTCGAAGTCGTGTAGGTATAGGCAAACTGTACACACATCGGAGACAACGACTACAGTTACCTTATCCCAGTCTAGCATTAAATAAAAGAGCAGGAACACTAAATCAATAATGGAGACACACACAAAGTTCTTAACCTATACTAACTAAGAACCCTCAAACCTATTCTAAGTACATGTAAATATCTCTGAGGACGGCGCATGCAATACAATGGGCCGGCTATGGAAACCGTATGCAGAACCCAAGGGGAGTGTTGTGCAGTTAATAAAGGTTAGAGTATGGAAAGAGAGAATCGAGTGAGAGAAACAGTGGTAAAGGGGGTGATCGGGAGAGAGTATGCAAGGGGATGTTAGAAGCACGCGCGCCAAGCCTGTCCTGACGAGGACAGCTCCTGGGGACCCTCATGGAGGAGGTTAGTTACACAGGAGCCCGCAAAGGCGCGATGGTCGGCCAATCACGGGCCGAGACGTCACAAGACAGCAGGCGCCACAGGACACAGCCAGACACTACCTCCTCGCTCTGAAAGTCTTTCTCCTTTCCACGCTGGTACTATTATCACTATTGTTGATATAAAATATAACCCGTTGTCACAGACGAAAACAAAGACCACCACTGGACTGTCTGTGACAATGCGATTACTAGGAAAGAAAGAACAACATTCTCTGATAACTGTAGCCCATTTCGATGTCCCTAGCGAGCGCTAGTGGCTAACGAGAGGCGATTCTGCCAACGCTGGTAGACGTCACATAGGAAAGACATGTATGAGGCATAAGATTTATAGTCTTTACCCCACTGATTCCTAGAGGTTTTCCTAAGCTCACTAAAATCGTCTAATAACTGCCAGAATACATTTTAAAGAGTCATCATATACAGTATATTGTAAACATTATGAGTATGAAAAGGGTATTTAAAGTGTCCTTGATAATATACACTTATACACGTATATTGGTATTAACCCTTCCAGTACCGGTGCCGTCCTTTTAACTTTGTTCTGGCTACTATTCTACGATTATATTCCGCTTAGGAAAGACGTCTATCAATTAAAAGGCTACAGACTATCTGGATTCATCATTTTAGCTACCACATATCCTTCCTAATCTTCATAAAATCTTCTAAATGCAGATGGAATAAAATGAAAAAGACGTCGCTGTTACAAAAGGGGTTAATAAATCGATCTAATATAAGGGTGGTAATGTAAATTACTATCAATAGACCCAATGATTTTACACACCATTATCACGCCCTTATTTTTGTCAGTGTACCTAAGGAATACAAAATAAGATAAAGTATAATATATAGGTTTTGGATGACATCAAAAGGCCCCAGTAACTTAGGGGAAGTATGAGGTTTTTATGGACCTCCTTCTTCCTCATGATTAGCCACATTCGTTTTGAGATTTTACGACGTTCACCTCATTAGTTTGACGATGTTAAGACCTTACGCTCCATTTTGTTTTGTTTTTTGTAAAAATTAAGACCTTTCGTGCTATTAAGGTGTCAATTTTTTCATGGCGAGCGATAGCGAGGAAAATATACAACTTTGTCTCGAAACGGAGAGGGGGGGGGGGGGGGGCGGTTTTTTTTTTTGTGTTTTTTTAAGAGGTCTAGTGGGAGAAACTAAAAACAATGTATAACAATAACAAATATACATAAATAATAACATAACGTCCCTTCATATCAGCTCTAAATAATTATGGTACTTAACCCTTTTAGTATTGGAGGACGTATTTTCGTTTTATTCACGATATCATCAGACGATTTGTTTTAGCTTAGGAAGGAATTAGGGAGCCAAATGGACATTTATGATATAGTGTTACCTTCCGAATGGTAGAGGGCCTTTCTAAGCTAAGTACAATCGCCTAATGATAGCCAGAAGAAAACGAAAAGCCGTCCTCAGATACTAAAAGGGTTAATTGGGTCGCACATGTACACAGTGTATATGTGACGTCAATGTGTGAAGCCTGATACTTGTACTTGTATGTTGTGATTTTCGTTGAGGTGTTAACATGGAGGTAGATAGCTTGTTCCCTAGACCTCCATCAAGCTTAAAATTGCACCTCCTTGACCCCCTCTCAAGATTAATTTGTACATTTTTCGGTAGAAAAATGTCCTGGCCGAAGGCCGATTCCTCTTATATAACATGCTCGCTATCGCTCGCTAGGAAAAAATCGACACCTAAATGGTACAAAAGGTCTAAACAATTGACACAAATGGAGCGAAAGTTCTTAAAATCGGCAAACTAATGGGGCGAACGTCTTAAAATCTTAAAAGCAATGAGGCTAAACATGCGGGAGAAAGGGGTCAAGACAAATATCCGACAAGTGTAAATCTCCCCTTACCATGGAGGCTGATATAGCTTACCATGGAGGCTGATATAGCTTACCATGGAGGCTGATATAGCTTACCATGGAGGCTGATATAGCTTACCATGGAGGCTGATATAGCTTACCATGGAGGCTGATATAGCTTACCATGGAGGCTGATATAGCTTACCATGGAGGCTGATATAGCTTACCATGGAGGCTGATATAGCTTACCATGGAGGCTGATATAGCTTACCATGGAGGCTGATATAGCTTACCATGGAGGCTGATATAGCTTACCATGGAGGCTGATATAGCTTACCATGGAGGCTGATATAGCTTACCATGGAGGCTGATATAGCTTACCATGGAGGCTGATATAGCTTACCATGGAGGCTGATATAGCTTACCATGGAGGCTGATATAGCTTACCATGGAGGCTGATATAGCTTACCATGGAGGCTGATATAGCTTACCATGGAGGCTGATATAGCTTACCATGGAGGCTGATATAGCTTACCATGGAGGCTGATATAGCTTACCATGGAGGCTGATATAGCTTACCATGGAGGCTGATATAGCTTACCATGGAGGCTGATATAGCTTACCATGGAGGCTGATATAGCTTATTTACCCACTACATTGTCTGCTACACCTTCCATGGTATCGCTGCAACTGTACTTCTTACTTGACATTATTCTTTGTCTTTCTTATTCTTGATTATTCTTACCCTTGTACTTGCTGCGGTCCTCGTTAATTGCTAGCCTACTATCGCTCGCCAGGGAAAAATCGACGTCTGATTTTTTTTTTTTTTTTCTATGTGATTGAGGGAGGCAAAAGGCAGAACTGCCTATAGCGAGTGCCTCCCCCATAGTTGAAAGAGTGACAGGGCCAAAATCAAGGGACAATCTGAAAATCGCAAAAACAAATTGGGCGAAACGTCGCCCTTCTTCTTGTTTCTTCCCATTCACCTTTGTATTCCTTATATGACTGTATTCTTCGTCTTCTATATTTGTCTTACCCTTCCTTCTCCCTCCTATTTGTTTTTCTCTTCCATTACACTTTTCCATTTTCTTCCTTATTCAGTTTGCTATTTGTTTTATTATATTTTTAAATCTTTATTTGAGTATATTCTTCGTCTTCTTTAATGTCAACCTTGCTTTACTCCTATTTGGTTTTCACCTGATTTACATTATTCCATTTTCTTCATTATTCACTTTTCCATTTGTTTATTCATCTGATTTGCCCTTTCCATCTGTTGTTGAGCATAAGGTTGTGAAGGCCAAAGGGCACCATGAGACTAAATAAACTGCATATTGTCATTCTCCTTGAGGACTTAACAGCTTATCCCGCGTTTTTTTTTTTTCTTTTTTAGAGGGAACGAGATAGAATTATGATTAATTTATGTAATTTTCTAGCAATGTCTTAGTTTGACCCCCTAAACACCCTTCAAACTAAGAAAATGCCTCCACAAACCCCCTTCAAGCTAAATCAGACGAAAATTTGTATGTATTTCGGTAGAAAAATGTAAAGGCCAAAGGCCGATTTCTTCTAATTTGTAGGCTCGCTAACAGTCACTAGGAAAATACAACACCCAAATGGGGTGACATGTCCTATAATTGCCTAAATAATGGTGCAAATTAGGATGATCCAAAACAAAAAAAATGCGGATTAGATACAGTTAAAATGGCAGACAGGAGGAGGCTACAGACACCAGCCGAACAGGGCGGTACTCCCCGGGAATGGCAGACAGGAGGAGGCTACAGACACCAGCCGAACAGGGCGGTACTCCCCGGGAATGGCAGACAGGAGGAGGCTACAGACACCAGCCGAATAGGGCGGTACTCCCCGGGAATGGCAGACAGGAGGAGGCTACAGACACCAGCCGAACAGGGCGGTACTCCCCGGGAATGGCAGACAGGAGGAGGCTACAGACACCAGCCGAACAGGGCGGTACTCCCCGGGAATGGCAGACAGGAGGAGGCTACAGACACCAGCCGAACAGGGCGGTACTCCCCGGGAATGGCAGACAGGAGGAGGCTACAGACACCAGCCGAACAGGGCGGTACTCCCCGGGAATGCTATACAGCAGGTGGTTTCACCACCTGGCCTCCTTTGCTGACCTTTCCGTGCCTCCCAATCATAGAGGACAACTCCAATTTGCCCATCGAAACACCTTCAACACCAGCAACTTGACTCTTTGTGACGACTCCTCAAAATGTACTGGACTGCTAGCTCTCAACTTCTGCAACATTCGTGGCCTTCCCTCTAACTTTCACTCTGTCAAATACCACATCTCCTCCAACAAATCTGTTCTTGTTTTTCTCACAGAAACTCAGATGTCTGAAGCAACTTCCAGCAACCACTTCTCTGTTTCCTCCTACATACTCTATTCTAATTTCAAAGCCAAAGGCGGATGTTTGTGTATATGTGCACAACAAACTCACTTGCTCTCATGTTCCCGACTTCAACTTCTCTGAATTCTCAAATCTCTGGCTCAAACTTTCCTATACTCTCAAACTAAATATTTCTGTGCTGTTTATCTGTTCCCTAACTCTACTGACTTTCCTATTTTTTTTTACTATTTTACCTCTAAAGTGGAAGACATTCAATCCATGTCTCCCTTCTCTAAAATCTCTATCTTGAGAAATTTCAACGTTCATTATCGCCAATGGCCCTCCACTCATTACACTGACCAACCTGGTGAAGACTACATCTTTTCTATTCTAAATGACCTAGAGCATTTAGTCCAGCACCCTACTAGTAGCCCTGACCACCTTGGAGTTCAGCCCGACATCCTGGACATATTTCTAACCTCTAATCCTTTCGCTTATACTGTAAACCTTTTCTCTCCGTTGGGCTCCTCCGATCAAAACTTTATATCTGTTACCTGTCCAATCTCTCCAGTACGGCCATCCGATCCTCCCAGCCGGCAACGCTTGTGGCACTTTGGCGCTGCCAACTGGAAGGCTCTTCGGTAGTACTTCTCTGATTTCCCGTTGCATTATTTTTGCTTCCGTGGCTAGGGAGCCTCGGAGTGTGCTGAACGCATTACTGAGGTAATCATCTTGGGCATGGAAGCATACATTCCATTTTCCTTCTCTCAGTCTAATGCAAACAAATCAAGGTCTACTCACGCTTGTTCTACTGCTGTCTGCAATAAGGAAAAGGCATTCAAATGGTACCATATTGCCTTTAAACTCATAAATCTCGCAATTTCTATATTTCTGCCTAGGATCAAGCCAGATATTATTTTTGACTCGCCAAAACCCCTAACATCAATAATAAATGTTCAGAACTTTCCAACTCTAGCTCTTCCCAAGCTTTCTGGCATCTAGCCAAAAACCTCTCCAACAACTCTTTCCCTCCTCTTTTCTACTCTTATAGCACCGCCACTTCTTCCTCTGACAAAGCTGAACTCTTCACTCAAACTTTTGCTAAGAACTCCAACTTGGATGATTCCAGCGCTATTCCTCCCTCTCTCTTACTTATGCCTAATATCCTAATCTCTTCTAAGAATGTACTTTCTGCATTCTTTAGGCTTAATACTAAGAAGGCGTATGGACCATATGGTGTCCCTCCTCTTGTACTAAAAAACTGTACTTCCATGCTGACTCTCTGCCTAAACAAACTCTTTTGTCTGTCTTTTTCCAACATCTTAACTTCTTGCTGGAAGTTTGCTCTCATTCAACCTTTCCCAAAGAATGGTGACCGCTCTCAACCCTCCAACTATTGTCCAATTTCTCTTATTTCTTGCATCTCTAAAGTTTTTTAATCTATTCTTATTTCAAAATCTTTTGAGCATCTGTCTTCCCATAATCTTCTTTCAGATCACCAGTATGGCTTCCTTAAGAGCCACTGTACTGGTGATCTTACATATCTTATTAACTCCGGGTCATTCTACCTTTGGAACTTCGGTGAGACTTCTTCTATTGCGCTAGACATATCGAAAGCATTTTGTCCAATAAACTCACCTCCTATTACTAATTTTGTACAATCTCTCTCTACACCCTGCAATGTTGCATCTCTCTCCACTCATCTACTGCTATTACAATAATACATTTTCTTCAGAGCTTTTTTAGTGTATGCCTCCTCCCTTACGGAGAGTGGGGGGCGCCCGCCTTTCAACACATTCCCAACCCTATTCAGTCCAACTCTTTAACCCAGGAGTGTACCGATTTTCTCAGTCTTTTTTCTATTCAACAAGTAAGCTCAGGAACTCTCACTCAATCTGTCTTTCCCTCATCCTATGACTTGGACTGATTCAAACTCTGTGTGACCAAACATTTTGACTCTTAACGTACCTTAAATTTGGATCTCTATTACTCTTTCAACTTTGGGGGGAGGGGGAACTTGTTACAGGCAGCTTAGCCTTTTTGTCTCCTTCATGCATGTTATGCCAGGGTTTTTACTGGGTTTGAATTGGTGTATGGTAGGTTCTGCTCGACTGGAGAAGTTAATATCATACAACACATGCACAAAAGTAGTAAAGGGTAAAATATAACACTGAGTACATCTATAAAACAACTTTAATTAATAGCTTAAAGGTGAATTCCAGGGATGAAACCTATTCAAACTACAATGTCCATTGGGATCTGCTTGCTTTTAGGTATATGATACTGAAGAACTTTCATCAATTTGTTTTAACAACATAGAAATATAGCTTATCAAAGTTATTTTATGTGGCGCGAACTGGCGTGTTTACCATGACGTAACTGTAGCCAATGGCGGGAACTATCGACATGGAAAATGGGTGAATCTGTGTTATTTTTTTATTTGAGAAACTCTTACAATTTGTATGCATGTTTACAGCTCAACATTTGGCTTAACTACTGTCTGGTCAAGGTACCGCGATATATAAATTGAACAGAAAACGATATTATCATTACGAAATAGGCCTTAGAACTGACCTCACTCAACTCTAGACCAGGCTAAACATGCATAAACACTGCATGTATGTTTATTGCTGGCGAGCTGGGATTATTTCTTGATGTGCACCACATCATCAGGACGTTGGTCGATCTTTTGCAGAGCTTGAGTATTGAATTGAAAGGTATTAATTACGAAAAACAGACCTCACTGTTCAGGACCGCATATCTTGTTTACAAACGGCTTCTCTGCACAATGGAGTCACTCCAGCTGGCTGAAGATGCCAATTTGTCACCAACGACTATATATATTAGTATTTTGTTCTGGAGTTTAATGGAATTATATCGATATTGCCCATATACATATTACAGTATATTCATGCCAAGTTATGACCCAGCATTAATCTTCGTTTTTTCGTTCATCCCTGTAGTTCACCTTTAATATGTAGAACGAAAATACTTGAATACACTAGTACACTGGATATGTATATAAATTGGGCCTAGCACGGGCGAGAATACAAGAGGGAACTAGGAATACACTTGACACTCTTTCTCTTAAATCAGATAGTAATGTACACCTTGAGGCACTGGTGTAAGAATATTAATTTTCCTTTAACCTTCTACTTCTTTCTCTATCTCTTATTAATGGAAGAGGTACACTCAGGTTGCTTGGTATAATATTTGGTTATCATTTCTATCGTCTTCACATAAATAAATACGATACACCTGGTTGCACTGGTGTAGAAAAATAGAGTTATTTTAAGTTACTCTATTATACCTAAGTATTACACCGAGGTCGCACTGGTGTAGAAGTTAAAGATATTAACTGTAGCACTCCTAATCTAACACTCTGGAGATCTGGAGTTGCTGGTACAGTAGGGGTACGAGAGATGAGAGTTGCCAAGTTCTTTCCTCTGTGTTCCGTCGAGCCGCTTAGGTGGTCCTGCCGTGTGGATGGGTTGGATAGGGATACAGATGAATTAGTTAGTTTTGGGTCTTGAATGGTAGTTCCTTAATATCATGACATAGGGTGCATGCCATCGGACTAACGCGAGCATGAACGAGGACATGTCCTGGGTTACTACTGCTCGTCTATCCTGACCTTTATACTAATCGGTGATGAAGTTCTGTTTCGGTACTCTTGACTTAGGGTCTTTAATACAGCATCTCTAGTGTCATGACACAGCGACAAGGTATCTGGCTAACGCGAGAAGATAGTAAGATCTTGAACTTACTAATTTAACTCGATCTGCCCATTGACCGTTATAAAAGTGTTCAAAGAACCCAAGTTCGGTGGTTAAACCTTTTTACTGCATATGTCCTTGACCATGGTGTTGAACAGATACAGTATGGACTTCTATCTGTTGAGTGCCGTTATCCAGATGGTATATCACAAAGCTCGAAACCACTAGAGTAACCTTACCATGGCAAGAAATACTTTAATAGTTTGAGAATGCAGTTTTGGGAAAAGAAGTAAGGTGGGGACATGTCCTGCAGTGATGCTTCTAATACCAAAGGTGAAGCCTAATAGAGATCCTAATATTTAGCACTATACCATGGCATGTGAAAATATTAGTTCATCTAGTAGGGAAAAGAACTCCTCAGACCTTAACCCTTATTTAGCGGGCTAGGTGGTCTATTTGACCGTAGCGCCCAGCGTTTTTTTTTACCCTAAATAGGGTTGTTTACGTGATCATTTTCATGCCTAAATAAGACCCAGAGCATAAAACAAGTATCTATCCCTGAAAGGGCGTAAACAGAGCTTTCCAATGACACCCAAACCATCCTTGTACGACCACTGATTCTCTTGCAACGATCGTGCAACACAAGTGCAAAAACCCTATAATTAGGTAATTTCCTTACATAATTCCCTGTGTAGCGAGTGAGGGAGGGGGGAAGAAGGTGGGATACAGTTCAGTTGGTCCACGGTGGTCGTGCGGTGCGGTCATAGAGTTACTACGCTCGTCCCACCGCTCAGCTCTCACTCTCAGCAACATTACGTGCTGAAAATGGCGGTCGACATAAGTTGTGCACCGCCACATAGTCCATATTTATTTCACTCGACATAAGTTGCGCGCCGCCAGTTAAGGGTTAAAGGATATCCACCATGGTTTCAATCACTTCCTGAATGGGAGGTTTAATTCTTGGACTCGAACTCTTACATGTAAGTTTATTCAAGTCCTAGAATTGCTTGCTTTACCTTAGTTCTCATCGGGATAGTGACGACTTTGGCTGCTATGTCCCCGGTCAGGTGTGTGAAGGTCAGAATGTCATAAGTACAGGGGGCGTATTCAGGGGGGGATTAAGTAGACTCACTAAACGTTCGCGGGCTGGTTGTGATTCCTTCTATTTTAGTTTCTCCTTCGTTTGTTCTTCTTCGTTTTCCTTGTTGTGTTTGCTGCATTTTCTGGTTCTTTGTTTCTGTTGTTTTAGTTTCCCCTTCATCTATTCCTCTCCGTTTTTCTTGTCAGGCTGGGATGGTGGTTATCTTTAACTTGGGTATTTTAATGCACATAGAATTTTGTTTGCCTTACTTCTTCTGATTCAATATCTTCATTCCATTCTTGAGTCTCGACCTTATTCTCTGTCGGAGCCTTCAGCTTTACTATCCTCTTCTCTACCTAGTAGTTAGTAGATTAGCAGTGTAGCTATCAAATCTGCCCCGTAAGGACCAGTAGGGCTGTAGCAGGTTGTAAGTCTTTTGTATTTTTTTGTCTTCTTAAATATTTTACCCTTGTCATTCCTCGTATTGCGTTTTCACCTACATTAAACCTACTACTTATTCATCTTCATTTATCCAGCACATGGCCCTATGAGTGAAGCAAAAGGTATTGTATAAATTGCCATGATCGAAAACCCTATTCAATATTACTATTTTTAGCTGTATTTTACCATTAATTTACGACGTTGAAATCGTAATTAAATAGTTTTATCGAAGATTTTTTAAGTTTACGACCGCAAACATTTTGATATTATGTTGACATTTGTTCGGCCTTTTTTGTTACTGTAAAATCAACAGAATATTTTTAACCCATTCACTGTGGCCTGCATACTGGAATGTGATATATAAAAAACAAGGCCTTTTCTGCTGACGACGTACGTGTTGGTATTACCGGCTGAGTTGGTTGGACCAACCATCTCCGCTTGTTGCCAGACGCTTCCAGGAGCTTCTCAGCGTGCCACCCATACTCACATTGAGGGAGGGTGTATGTCCAAGCAAGGGGTGTTTTAGAAGCTGAAATACAACAAAACATTGTTTCTTCTACATTTATTTGTGACAACTACAAGTATATACTAGATATGATGTGAAGTTCATTTCATGTTACAGGCTATGATTCATATTTCTTCATGCGTCTTCTAAGCACATAACTTGATAAAATAACGGATTATCGCATCGAATTATGACAAGCATAAATACGAAGATAGATTAGGTAGAGGTGATAAACTTCTTTTGTTGACACAAAACTAAGCATGATAGTAAACACACAGGAGGACAAGAGCTGGTTGCAGGAAGACATAAATATAGTGTTCCAGTGGACCAGAGAAATCAACATGCAGTTCAATTAAGAAAATGTCCAATTAATACGATACGGAGATGATACTGTCATTAAAGAGAATGCAAATTACGTAACAGAATCCAACCGCATAATTGAACGTAAAGACAGTGTGAAAGACCTTGAGGTGTTAATGTCTGAAATTATGGTATTCAAAATACATAATCAGGTCAAAGTTGCAGCTGCAAAACGTCTAACAGGTTGGATTCTGCATACTTTTAAAACACGCAGTGAATTGCCTATGATAATGCTCTTCAAATCTCTAGTGCTACTGCGGCTTGAATATTGTAACGTATTAACATCCCCATACAAAGCATGCAAAATAAATAACTTAGAGAGTGTACAAAGGAATTTCACCTCACATATAAACTCTGTAAACCAGCTACACTATTGGGAGCATTTAAGATCACTGAAACTGTACTCGTTGAAGCGTAGAAGAGAATGTTATCTAATAATTTACACATGGAAAATCGCAGAGGGTTTAAACCAAACCTACATACCATGATAGTCATGAAATTCAGTTATAGGAGAGAATGGGAATGCGATATCCCCTGGATGAAAAACCAGGGTGCTATGGGCTCTCTGCGAGAGGGTTGGTTATCACACAGAGGACCACATTTCTTCAACAAACTTCCACGGCGAGTAAGAGACATGAGGGGCGTCTTGTTAAACAACTTCAAGAGAGCCCTTGATGTCGAACTGCAAAAATGTGCCAGACGAGCCCATCTTCGCAGGGGGGCATGCTGCCCCTTCAAGCAGTCTGCTGCACCAAATCACCACCCAGAATGAGGGGCGGCATGCTCCTCGGTGCCACTAGAAGAATGGCGAACACAACCTTAGGTGACCTTAGGTAGGTAGTTGGGGAGTGGCCTCGCTCACGGCCAAACCAGGAAAGTTTGCTCAAATATACTGAAGGGTGCGAGGCTACAAGTGAATGAATGAAGACATGCATGAGGAGAATTCAACCCAATCTTTTCATTGGAACTAATTAGATTTTGGTCTGGGCAATGTATGCCGCTAGGGTTACGGGTTACGTATATTTAGCAAAAATTGCGGGAAAATAGCCGCCAGGGTGTATTCTTACCTATAGACATCCCCGCACTGCAAGGGTTAACCCCTTCAGGATATGGAGACACATTTTTCCGTTTTATTTTGGCTATTATTAAACAATTTTATGCAGTTTAAGAAGGATCTCTAAGAATTAAAGGGCTACAAACTACCACAATTAAACCTTTGACATCCACATATCCTTCCTTAAATAAACAAATAAATAGTTCATGGTAAAACTAAAAATGGAGAGGGGCATACGCTGACACATCCCATAGCCACGGCAATCATCTCTGCCTCATTGACGTTTGGAGCCTGCAGTTATTAACCCAATACCCGGGGCTACTGTATTTTAGTGGGTTACCACAGTTTACTTGGGAGAGAGGTATCCTGACCAGGATTCGAACCCACTTACTGCAGGTATATTTGGGAGAGTCAGACACCGTAACCACTCGGCCATGAACAGGTATAAGGAAAGCAACCTTAGTTCTTTTTTGAAGAACCAGGTCATAGTCTCGTGGAGGACTATGCCTTCGAACATGTGGTGAGTTTTTTTAGACTTCAACCATGACTATTTTACACTTCCCCTCACCCGCCAACTTGGAAAAGTGATACGATTTTAATTGTCCTGGTACTATTATGGAACTTCTCTGGATGACAAATATCTAATGATAATGTACGACAGGTAGGGAGAGAGGTATCTTGACCAGGGTTCGAACCCACTCACTCCTGCCACGGACATTAGTTCCAGGGCAGTAATTCCCTTTCCAATGTTCCCTTACCCACTCTAAACCACTGTTTGGACACTTGATCCTCAGTGTTTTGGAGGACAAGCAACCTAGAAGGGTCACTGGATCTGTTGTTGCTTGATTTCCTTTGTACTCGAGTTATATTTGGGAGAGTCGGGCACCATAACCACTCGGTCATGAGCGGAGAAGGTAAGCAACCTTAGTTTTTATTTGAAGAACCAGGTTATAGTCTCTTGGAGAACTATGCCTTCGAACACGTGGTGAGTTTCTTAGACTCCAACCATGACTATTTCCCCCCCACCCGCCAACTCGGCTAAGTGATACGATTTTAATTGTCCTGGTACTATTATGGAACCTCTTTGAATGACAAATATTTAATGATAATGTATGACAGGAGGTATCCCCGACTCTCCCAAATATACCTGGAATGAGTGGGTTCGAATCTTGGTCAGGATACCTCTCTCCCAACCTGCTGTGCATTATCATTAGACACATTTTGCTTCCCTAGATGGGACATCACAATTGTCCACTAATGGTAGCTAGAAAAAATTAAAATGCGTCCTCGGTTACTGAAAGGGTTAATAGTGTGGTGCTTCCAATGATGTCATAATTCACTACATTTGGCAAGTTTCTTCCTCGCTGTCCATGGCAGGGTTAAAGGGGTGTTATCGGCTCACAAGGAATACACAGAAAAAGAAGAAAAGTCGAAGAATGAAGATGGTGATGATAATAATTAGGAAGTAAAAGAGAGCGGACCAACGGGGTGAAAAATGGCATTAATTTGAATAATGAGGAAGAGAGAGGATGAACTACTGAAACGAGAAAGAAAATGAGGAGGATGGGAATGATGATAAGAATAAAGAGAGATCCAGCTACTGGAAGAAGAAGAAGAAGAAGAAGAAGAAGAAGAAGAAGAAGAAGAAATAAGAAGTAGAAGAAGAAACCGAAGGAAGAAGAGGATGATGGTAGCGCTGATGATAATGAGGTAGTGATAGAGATCGAACGGGTGGAACACGTACTCCTGGCAGGATACAGTGAAGACTCTAGGGTACACAGAGACCAGCACACTTCCTCCATGTTGGGCACACTGGTAATGGTGGCCTTCATAGCACCGACTTGCTTTACGTTTCTCGGAAATACTTGGCTGTCTGAACCTTAATTCTAATAGAAATCAGTCATCTATAACACTGTACTTTCAGTGTCTGAGTAGCAATACAGACATAATGGAAATGGTTGCAGTGAGCTGGAAGATAATGGGAACATTGGAGAATGGTTTAAAGGGAAATATATACAGATATACTGTATATATATATATATATATATATATATATATATATATATATATATATATACTGTATATATATATATATATATATATATTTATATAAACTATATATATATAATATATAAATTATATATATACTGTATATATATATGTATATATATATATATATATACCTGTATATATATATATATATATATATATATATATATATATATATATATATATTGTTATGCGACGTTATAATTCAACGTGCTTTATGGAAATTCCGTTTTCCACCTTAGGAAATAACGAGAATCACAACTCTCTCACTGGGACATAACAAACTTCAATATTATAATTTACACGACAATAATAATCAATTGACACAGAATACACAATCAAGGTTCACAAGTTTATTCTTTAACAGCTAAGGTACAATTCATAGATCAGATAAATATATATATGATCGAGGCTCATATATGGAAATGAGCTTTTTGATCTAACACAAATAATGGAATATACACATAAGTATTCGCTAGAATAATAATGTGAATAAATACAATGTTACTACTAGAACCACAAATAAGTATACACAGAGATGTTAAGTCTCAAAACAATAAACAGTATCCTGATAGAAAATGGAGAATGCGAGGTAGCTTCCCACTTTGAGTAAATATTAGTTACTGCGATGGCATAAAGCGCAGTACTGAGTTTATGTAAATTAAGATACTGTTTGATTAATGAATAACTGTTATGTCAATTCAATATAGACAGGAGATTAAACTCAAAGAACTCAAAGAGTAATAACTATGAATATCAATTCACAAATAGGTCAAATAAATATATTAGTAATTTATGCGTGACTGAATATCCTTGCCGGGTGAGAAGTTAACGCGACGTGAATGTAAAGAGTTGGAAATAACTCAAATAATCTACAACATGAATTATAAGTCATGAAGCATGATAATAACAATAGTCAAATTAACACCTTAAGAGCGGGTGGAGGAGTATATTTGACTGTGCCGCCCAGCGGGGGGTTTTACCGTAAACGAGCTTGTTTCCGTGCTCATTTTCATGCATAAACAAGAGCCAGAGCATAATACAAGTATGTATCCCTGCAAGGGCGTTAATTTAGCTTTCCAATGACACCAGAACCATCCTTCTACGATCACTGGTTGTCTTGCAACGATCGTGCAACCGAAGGGCAAAATCGGTAAAATACGGTAATTTTCTTACATTATTACGTGTGAAACGAGTGAGAGAGGATGGAGTACAAAGGAGTACATCTCAGTAGCTCCACGGCCACCGTGGCGAGCGGTCATGAGGTAACCTGCGCTCCTCCCACCGCTCCACTCTCTCTCAGAGCACATTACGTGCTCAAAATTGCACTCGACAATAGCCGTGACCCGCCACATAGGCCACATTTATTTCACTCGACAATAGCCGGGTGCCGCCAGTTAAGGGTTAAGAGACTGAATAGTAAAGCACTCTGTGAACAACCTATCTATGAATTACATACCCAAATGATGATGTTACATACAAACAAGATCTGAACAAGCGTTCACTAGTTTTACGTGTAAACGTTGTATGTATTATTTCCCGAACAAACATATGTATTATTCTTCATAAGGAATGGAAAATCTTTAGTATTACGTTAGCGTGAACCTCAACATATCTCGTTAACCCTTATTGCAATCATCATTGAACTTTACAAAACAAAGATCACTTAAAGGTTTGAGAAGAAAGATAGGAGTTGGTAGAGTATCTGGCGAGCGCGTGGTAACAGCGTCGGTTGTCCTTCCTTTTGTCACAAGGGGCTCCACAACTTCACACACTACAGGTAAGTTCCACTCTCTCTCCTGCTTTCTTTCTTCGGGGTCACTGGTATACGCTGGTTTGCACTGGTTTATAACTGTTTAATGGAATATACTGTAGGCTAATCCATACGGAAGTCTCAATCCGAACTAAGTGCTCTAGCTAAGCACGTTCTTCCTAAGAAGAGGTACTCGCCTAGAATAAGCTTAGATTTGCCTAACTTTACCCTGGGCACGAGCAAGTCCTATTCCTTTTTCGGTTAGGGTTAAGGAGCTGGTTTTTCGGGGTAGTAGGAGCATGGGGTTATGTTTTTTTTAAATTTATCCTGAGGTTAGGGGTCGCACTAAAAATATGCGAAGGATATCTCTGTGACGGGGTGGACATTCTACGTCTGTTTGTATTTGTTTTGGGCTTGGAGATGGCTCGTTGGGGTGATGAAAAAAAAAATCTGTTTGGGGTATATGCAGAGAATTGGTAGGTACAATGGAGGTGATTTGTGGGGAAGGAGAATAGGGAAATTCGGTTTGTTTGCTCGCTTGGCTGAAGTTACTGTGCTCGTGGTGATCAGAATGGAAGTGCAGATATTGAGGGGGCTGGTGGCGAGTTTGCATATATAGTTCTTCACTATAGTCTAAGTCTGGTTCGTGGTTGGGTAGGTCTTGGTTGAGGGTGAGGGGCGCGTTTCCTATCACATTAGTCACGGGCATTGTTCAAGCGGAGTCTGGGGGTGGGGGAGTATGGCAGATCGTGATTTATTTTTTATGCTAGCAATGCGGCATGAGATGATTGCATTGCTAGCTGTAGACGGGAGCAGGTGCTTGACTGGTTTTGGCTTTTGTTGGCCGGACCCCATCATCTCACCATCGCCTTCCAAAAAAAAAGTCCCGCCCTCGGGCTTGTAACAAGTATGTTTTTTTTTACATTTTAGTGCGGATGTAAGGGGTGAGGTTTTGTAGAAAACAATACCATACTCTGGCTGGTGTAATATTGGGGGCATCTACGTCTCTGAACACAGTGAGGTGGAGGGGTGTGCTGGAGCTCTGGGCGATGTGAACTAGCTGGGCAGGTTTATGGATGGGTATGTCTTCTCGTTAATTTTGAGAGAGAGACTGCTCACCTTCATCTTGGTGGTTGTTGCTGGAGCTGTGCTAGGGCTGGTAATGAGTTGGTTAGGAGATTTAGGGTCACTGGTGACATTGGGGGGAGGTGGGAGGAGCTGAGATGGGTCTGTGTCAGGTGATTTAGGTAGTGTATGAGAAATGTGGGTGGAGGGAGGTGTGCTCTTGGGATTATTTTCTAGTGTGTTTGTTTGTGAATTCACTGGGGGGTGGTCGGCTGGTGTGGGCTGGACAGGTGAAGGATATGCAGGTGTGCTGCTTGAAGCTGGAGGGTCCGCAGGCGTAGTGATTACAGGTGGCGGCTTAGAAGGTTCGGGGGTGGTGGTAGCTGGGGTGACAGGTGTCTGGCGGGGTGGGGCAGGAACAACAGGTTGCTGGCTGGTGGTGGTAGGGGTTGCCAGGGCAGTGGTAGGGGTCGTTTTCCGGGGTTTTAGCTCGGACATGGCAGGGGACCACCTCTTTGTCTGTTCGATAGGGTGGCCAGACCTTTTACTCTTTGGCTGTGAAATAGTAGGAGGAGAGGGGGTTAAAGGGGGGGAAGAATATAAACAGGGTTTCTGAAGTTTGGAGGTTGGTGGCCTTGGGAGGGGGGATGATTTAGCTGTAGGGTGTTGTAATGGAGAAGGAAGAGTTAGTTTGGTTTTGGAAGGAGGAGGAGAAGGAATGTTATGGATGGTAGAGGTAGAAGGTTTTTGAATGGATTTTGGTAGACGAGAGGAGAGTTTTTGAGGGGGGAGTTTAGGGGGAGAGTCAGTGGTAGTTGGAATGAGGGGAAGTTGGCTGAGAGGTAGGGGATGGAGAAAATATTGGAAACTCAGTATCGGTGTAGGTTGGGGTGATGGAGGAGGTTCGGGTTGTGGGAAGGGAATTTTTTGTTGAAGGTGGGGTGTGTTGGATGGGAGGGGAATTGATAAGTGTAGGGTGAGTGGTAGTGGTAAGGGTGGGAGGGGCTGAGAAGGCACGGTTAGGTGGGGTTAGAGTAGTAAGGTGGTTGAGGTAGTGGTTAGTATTTGTGGGAAGAAGTGTTCAAGATTAGGAATAGGCGTAGTTTACTAACTACGCCTATTCCTAATCTTGACGGGGGGTGATGGGGGGGGGGGGGCAAGGGTTCTGTTTTGGATGGAGAAAGGCTTGGATTTTTGTCAACAGGGCTAGCTAACATAGATAAATTTTCATCTAGAGGTTGGAACCGGTGTACATAACCGTTACGGTATGTGCGTGATTCCCCATGGTAATTAACCGTGACCTGATAGCAATTTGATACTGTTAAAATCTCGAAGGGGCCTTTGTATCTTGGCTTGAGTTTAGAGGGCACAGGAAGTTGTGCTACCATGACAAGATCGCCTACATGGTGTGTGTTGATTTTTGGTGTCTCGTCGGGTTGAAGATCTTGGAGGTACTGTAGCTGTCTCAGTTGTTTTTCAAGTGGACTAGAGACTGATTTAAGTTGGACGAAGGCTCGTATGGAACGGATAGATGACGTAAGGGAAGTAGTAAAGGTGGTTCTCCAAAGACTCGTTCATGGGGGAGATTCTGTCTTGGCGAGGGCAGGTGTTAATTCCCCATTGCACGATTCGTACCTGGCTGGGCCAGTCGGTTGTGTTCATTTGTTGCAACCGGGTTCTGAATTGGTTGGCAATGGTGCGGTGGCTTCTCTCGCAGATAGAATTTCCTTGGGTCCAGTAAGGGGAAGAATGGCTAATCTTGAAACCGAACATTTGGGATATTTGTGTCCAGACGTGTCCGGTGAACTCAGGGGGGTTGTCGGAGTGGATGGCTTGGGGTAATCCAAAATATGGGAACACGTGCTGTAGCATTGCTTCGGCTACTGCGAATGCGGTGTGCTCTTTAGCGGAGCAAGCTATTACATATTTGGAATACGTATCGACAAAGGTAATTATATATTTAAAACCTTTGACACCTTCCATGGGTCCCATAACATCGACGGCGAGTAATTGCCATGGCATGGATGCTACGAGTTTTCCTGAGGGTCCTGGAGTTCGGGTTTTGTCATTCCCAAGGGCACAGGCTCGGCATGCTTCTGTTATTTTCTTGGCAGTTAGGTATGTTGAGGGTGTCCAGTAAACTTCCTGGAAGGTGGAGACAAGTTTCCTTTGTCCTAAGTGGAAGCCATTATGGGAGTGTAGGGATTGCGTGGTAGATAGAGCAGTGTTGGGGCTGATGACGATTTTTCCCTCGGTGGTGTAGAGGTTGTCTCCTTTTCTTTGTAATTGAGAAAAGATATGCCTTGGCATCCAATCTGGCTTCTATTGCAGTTGGAATTGTTGCAGTAGGTGTTGTTGATCTTGATCTGTAGAGTCTTGATGGTGAATGGCACGTATTGGGACAGGGTTAGGCTCTTGCATAGCGGTAGCAGGGGTGGTAGGTTGTAGTGGCAGTCTAGAGAAGGCGTCGGCGTTGGTGTGTAATTTCCCGAGTCTATATGCTATTTCAAAATTATAGTCCTCGAGAGATTCTCGCCATCTTACTGTTAAAGCATTTTTTATATCTGACTTCCGGAGCCATTGGAGGGCATGATGATATGTGATTATTGTGACTTTGACTCCGGCTAAGTATGCTTTAAAATATTAAAGTGCCCATATGATTCCTAGGCACTCTCGCTTAGTTGCGGGGTAATTAAATCTCGGCTGGGTTGAGGGTTCTACTAGCACAAGCAATGATATGTTCTTTCCTGTCTCTTGTTTGGGCTAATATGGCTCCAATTCCGAACTGTGACACGTCTGTGTAGAGGCGGAAAGCTTTGGCATAGTCCGGAAATGAAACGACGGGTGCGGCTATGAGTAGGTCTTTGAGGGTATGGAAGGCTTGTAGATGTTGTGTTGTCTAAAGGAAGGGCTCTTCTTTTCTGGTGAGGTCATGGAGTGGTTTGGCTATTGCGGCAAAATTCTTTACAAAGCGACGGTAATAAGATGCTAATCCTAGAAAGGCTCGGACTCCTTTGACGTTGTTAGGTGGTGTTATGGCACTTATTGTTTGGAGTTTGGCGGGGTCAGGTGAAATGCCTTCTTCTGAGACTATGTGGCCGAGTAATTGTACTTCTTTCTGTGCCATGGTACATTTGGAGGGCTTGAGTTTTAAGTTGGCATCCTGGATCCGTTGGAACACTTGGCGTAAACGTTGTAGATGTTCGGCCCAAGTTTTTCCAAAAACGATGATGTCGTCAAGGTATGCCAAACATGTTTCCCTAGTTAATCCTTGCAACATGGATTCCATGAGCCTTGAGAAGGTTGCGGGTCCGTTGCATAGTCCAAATGGTAGTACGGTGAATTCTTACAGTCTCACTTGACTGGTGGAGAAGGCCGTTTTCTGTTCGTGCTCCGGAAGTATGGGCACTTGCCAATATCCGGCTTGGAGGTCTAAGGTGGTGAACCATCTGGCGCCTAGTAGGGAGTCTAAAGAGTCGTCAATGCGGGGAAGTGGAGTTGCATCCTTGATAGTTACATCATTAAGCTGCCGATAGTCAATGCAGAATCTGGTAGATCCATCTTATTTTCTTACTAGAACTACCAGGGAAAACCAGGGGCTGGTAGATGGTCGAATGACTCCGGTATTTAACATTTCTTGCACTTGATTGTCTTCCTCTTGTCTTTGAATAGGATTTTTTCTGCGAATTGATTGATGAATAGGCTGTCCTACGGTGTGAATGGGGTGGTGAAGTAATTTAGTTTTTCCTACGTCGCGGCTGGATGTGGCGAAGATGTCTTTAAATGAAGTCATCAAGTCTTGTAGGTCTTGTCTTTGTTGGTGAGTTAGTTGGGAAGGAATCTCAGGGCATTTAGGAGGGGGGTGAGGGTTCTTTATCTTTAGGTAATGATAATTCTTTATCGTGATTTTCTAGCTTTCCTATAGCTAATCCTTTCGGCAAAGTAAGGGGGTGATCTGATATGTTTGCAATGTTTATGCAATTTAGTTTTTCAGGCATGATGGTTGGAGCGGTAAGGCAGTCTCTATCAAAGGGGCTTTGGAGGTTTGGGGTGATGATTACATCACCTGACAAGGTAGGTAGGATAGGAATCCATTGTTAATGATGGGGGGGTAGCGTAACAGATTTGGAAATTATATCCTGAGTGGTTTTGCTAGTGCGAAAGGGGCACGTTACGTTAATTTCATGGCGGATGGCCGGAGTTACGTTAGGTTCGCTGTTAGCTTTTTTTTTTTTTTTTTTTTTTTTTTTTTGAAGGGGCAAATTTGATCACTCATTGGACACAGTCGATGGTGGCATGAAGGGAAGTGAGCAAGTCAAAGCCGAGATATCCATCATATTTTACTTCTTTAGAAGGGAAGATCATGAAGGGATGGTAGTGACCTTGATCAGGGATGTTGGTAGCTACGTAAAGGGGAGCGGTTTCCCCGCTGTTTGGAACTATGCTATCGTTTGCATCAATTAAGACGATGAATGAGGGTTGCAGAGGCCCAAAAGTGGTCTTGTTTTGATAAAAGAATGAAGAGAATAAGCAGGAACGGGAGGCTCCCGTGTCGATCAAAAGTTTACCTTTCACACCTTGAATTGTGGGTGATTATAGATTATGGGCGGGGGCGGATTAAAAATCCAGGTTATCTTGAAGTTCTGAAGTGTTCTCCATTCCCACTACTTCTTCGGGTAGTCCTTCCTCAGGGGCATCATCTATTCCTGCGGTCCCATCTTCATTGATGGTGGCAACACGTCGAGGTTTAATCCATGGAATCTGGCCCCAGAATTGAGGTAGTTTGGGGCGACGTTTCACCAATTCCCTGAATTACTTTTTGAAAAACAAAAGAGGGCATTTGGGGTTGCAAGGTTTCCATTATGAGGGTCGGATTCTTGCCCAATCTTCCATCTTGTCTGCTGAACGGAGATATGACGTGTTTGAAGAAGGCGCTGAAGAAGGTTGAGGTTGGGTGGTGGCACGGCTTATTGCGGCGATCTTGTCTTTTTCTTGGCTCTTTTGTAACGCCAAGATACGCCAGATAATAGGTAAGTCCTCATCATAACCCTTGGGCTCGGTGATTGCGAAATGATCTCGCACTGAAGTAGGTAATATCCTAAGTAAAGCATTAAACACACTCTCTTTTCTGTTTATGGCAGTGTCTTCTGGAAATGCAGTGACCACCAGTTGATTTAATTGGCTGATGGTGTGGTCGAGATTACCTGAAAACTTGACACTGTGAAATTGCTGGTTAGCAATTATTTTACCGAGAGAAGGGTTAATGGCTCCCTTGGTATACCTTTCAAATTGAGCCCAGGTCAATTGTGGGGTATCACGCACATAACATGAAACGAGGGACATATGCCGGCCCAACTTCATCACAACTGTGTGGATTTTGGAGGTATTATCGTCCTTGAACACAATATCAAGGACAGGTTTAATGACTTCAAGATAAGTAGCAATGTCGTGATCTTTTTGCATGAAAGGAATAATTTCAAGCGATTTACCCGCCATGGTGTTTTGTGTTATTGGTTATATTGAGTGAATTTATAAACTGAAGTTGCTATACCGAGTTGAGACACTGCTGCCGCCAGTGTTATGCGACGCTATAATTCAACGTGTTTTATGGTAATTCCGTTTTCCGCCTTAGGAAATTACGAGAATCACAACTCTCTCACTGGGCCATAACGAACTCCAATATTATAATTTACACAACAATAATAATCAATTGACACAGAATACACAATCAAGGTTCACAAGTTTTTTCCTTAATAGCTAGGGTACAATTCATAGATCAAATAAATTTAAATATGATCGAGGCTCATATGTGGAAATGAGCTTTGCGATCTAACACAAATAATGGATTATAAATAAAAGTATTCGCTAGAATAATAATGGTCTAGGAATACATAAAATTAGGTTACAAATAATACATATGAATATATACAATGTCACTACTAGAACCACAAATAAGTATACACAGAGATATTAAGTCTCAAAACAATAAACAGTATCCTGATAGAAAATGGAGAATGCGAGGTAGCTTACCACTTAGAGTAAATATTAGCTACTGCGATGGCATACGCGCAGTACTGAGTTTATGTAAATTAAGATACTCTCTGGTTAATGAATAACTGTTACGTTAATTCAATATAGACAGGAGATTAAACTCAAAGAACTCAAAGAGTAATAACTATGAATATCAATTCACAAATAGGTCAAATAAATATATTAGTCATGTATGCGTGACTGAATATCCTCGTCGGGTGAGAAGTTAACGCGACGTGAATGTAATGAGTTGGAAATAACTCAAATAATATACAACATGAATTATAAGTCATGAAGCATGATAATAACAATAGTAAAATTAAGAGACTGAATAGTAAAACACTCTGTGAACAACCTATCTATGAATTACGTACCCAAATGATGATGTTACATACAAACAAGATCTGAACAAGCGTCCACTAGTTTTTACGTGTAAACGTTGTATGTATTATTTCCCGAACAAACATATGTATTACTTTTCATAAGAATATAGGAGTCTTTATCTGAAGAACTATATATATATTTATCCCACAGATAGAGGTGTGTTGTGTTTTCTAGAAATCGAGCAACGGGTACTAGGAGAAGGAAAGAATCGAAAATCTTTAGTATTACGTTAGCATGAACCTCAAGATATCTTGTTAACCCTTATTGCAATCATCATTGCATTTAACAAAACAAAGATCACTTAAAGGTTTGAGAAGAAAGATAGGAGCCGGTAGAGTATCTGGCGAGCGCGTGGTAACAGCGTCGGTTGTCCTTCCTTTTGTCACAAGGGGCTCCATGACTTTGCACACTACAGGTAAGTTCCACTCTCTCTCCTGCTCTCTTTCTTAGGGGTCACTAGCTACACTGGTTTGCACTGGTTTATAACTGTTTAATGGAATATAGTCTAACCCTTACGGAAGTCTCAATCCGAACTAAGTGCTCTAGCTAAGCACGTTCTTCCTAAGAAGAGGTACTCGCCTAGAATAAGCTTAGTTTTGCCTAACTTTACCCTGGGCACGAGCAAGTCCTATTCCTTTTTCGGTTAGGGTTAAGGAGCTGGTTTCTCGGGGTAGTAGGGGCATGGGGTTCTGTTTTTTTTATTTATCCTGAGGTTAGGGGTCGCACTAAAAATATGCGAAGGATATCTCTGTGACGGGGTGGACATTCTACGTCTTTGTATTTGTTTTGGGCTTGGAGATGGCTCGTTGGGGTGATGAAAAAAAAAAATCTGTTTGGGGTATATGCAGATTATTGGTAGGTTGTATGGAGGTGATTTGGGGGAAAGGAGAATAGGGAAATTCGTTTTTTTTTCCTCGCTTGGCTGAAGTTACTGTGCTCGTGGTGATCAGAATGGAAGTGCTGATATTGAGGGGGCTGGTGGAGAGTTTGCATAAATAGTTCTTCACTATAGTCTAAGTCTGGTTTGTGATTGGGTAGGACTTGGTTGAGGGTGAGGGGCGCGTTTTCTATCGCATTAGGCACGGGGCATTGTTCAAGCGGAGTCTGGGGGTGGGGGAGTATGGTAGATCGTAATTTACTTTTTGTGCTAGCAATGCGGCAAGAGATGATTGCGTTGCTAGCTGTAGACAGGAGCAGGTGCTTGACTGGTTTTGGCTTTTGTTGGCCGGACCTCGTCATTTCATATATATTCTGACATACGGAGCCCTGTATGTTTATTTAAGAGTTAGAATTCAGAGTTGAAGGAGTGCCAAATTACCCAGGCGGCAAAGCAGACCAGCGAGCGAACCAGCGAGTGGGAAACCAGCTCGTCTGCATACCAGCAAACAAGCCTTCACACCTGCGTGCGTCATAGGGGACCCTGCAAACTACTTCGATGACCCGACGCTATGACGATGATCGACGCCAGGAGACTCCATTGGACCACGCACCTGCTACGCAACTCGAGGAGCTGTGATTGGGGCGCGCACTATCCCCCGCCTCCTGATTCGTTCCTACACCATCATTGTTCAGTATATAAGACCCGAGTAGTGGGCATTCAAATCAGTCTCATTTGGAGTTGGGAAGGTGAACTTGCAGCTGGAGGAAGACGGGGTGAAGTATTATAATGGGATTGTGACTGTCAGTCAGATTATATAAGTGTGTGTTAAGTGTGTTCGGTGTAAACACTTACGTTATGTTGGTTAGTGAGATATGTGATTGGGAATTAACGTTAACGCTACTATTATGTACTTAACTATTTTAGTTGACTAACTTGTGGACTAAAGCAACTCTTTAAGTAATTGGGTTATGATAAAAGTAATACTATTGTTTTATATTAATACTTACGAGTTCTTTCATTTGCTTACATTGCTGGTAAGAACAAGAACGGTGATACTATTGTCTCATATTAGTAATATCGCCTTAGACTAACATGGCTGTTTTAATGTTACTTCTAGTGATTTCCTAAGCTGAAGAAAATTCTTTTAGCTTCAAAATATTATTTTTGCTTTTCATATTATTTGAGTGAGACCTGAATCGAATCTATGAAGCGATCCTGTAACTTAATTTACTCATAATCAAACCTCAATGTTACGTGGTTAAGAAATACATTTATCTAATTATTAAATATATATCTAACTTTTTATGTGACTTTGATATTAATCCTGATAATAATATAATACTATTAACGTAAAACAAGAACCAAGAATAATAACTACATTAAATATAAATAAAAGGACATGATATAAGAAAACGATCTATTCATTTCTAAAGGGTAAGAGACAGAAATATTCTTACTTTAATATTTATCTTTCAAGACTTTTATAGAATTAATAGTCCTTCTTTAGATATAACTTATTCGGTTCATAACCATAGCCTACTAAGCTTCGGTTAAATAATAATTCTTTATAAATACTACATGACTTTAATTAGTTTCAGTATTTTTCCATAATTAAAGAGTATCAGTCAATAAAGGATACCAAGTCCTAAGATCCAAAAGGAAAGGAAGCAACAACAGGAAATAATGTTATTAGATTTTACTTTTGTTTTGCCTTCAGCTGACTGATACCGTAATATATATCTCTGTGCTATCTAGATTCATCAAGTTAACCACTTGAGGATCAAGATACATAACAGAAGAGTGGCGACCTTGCCAGGATTCGTTTCATACAGTTTCACTCAGTTTCATTACCGTTTCACTACTTAAAAATCAAATATTAATCATGCCTGATCTAATTAGTGACGAAGATGCTCGAGTTTTCATAGAATCAGAACCCACAGCCCCTGATATTGACCGTCTGTCAAAATCCGAACTGAAAGTGCTTGCCTCACATCTCCAGTTAACTGTCTCAAACATGTCCAAAGTAGAGGTGGCTCAGACCATAAAAACCCACCTGTTCCCTGTAGAAGGCGAGGAGGGTGACGGAGCAGTTGGTGGGATCTCGAGTAAACCTAGCCAACTTGATGAACAATTGCCACCTGGTTTTACCGTTGATCAATTATTCGAACTAGAACAAACCAGAGCAAAGACCGAACAAGACAGACTAAATATAGAACTAGCCAGAATAAATACCAAAGAAGCCAGAATAAAAGCCAGAGCAACGACCGAACAATGTGAATATCAATATCGTACGGCTCAACTAAATGTCAATACAAATGCTCCCTTAATTGCTCCCCCTCTGGGATTGACTATGACCAGTGTCATTCCACCTTTCACTGAGGATAATGTGCAGGATTTCTTTGTTTTGTTTGAGGAAGTTGCTGGAGGTATGAAGTGGACAAGAGATCAATGGCCTTTTATGTTACAAACCGTTTTGACAGGGCAGGCTCGAGCCACGTATTTGTCAGAAGTAGCAGAGGTTAGGCAGGATTATGACAATCTCAAAGAAGCTATCCTAAAAACCTATCAATTACAGCCTGAGGCTTACAGGCAATCTTTCCGTAAAAAACAGAAGAAAGTAGAAGAAACCCATAAGGTATTTGCCAGGACCATGACTAAAACTTTCAATCATTGGGTCAAGAGTAAGAAAGTCACAAGCTACAACGATCTGAAGGAGTTGGCCCTGTTAGAAAATTTCCTATGGAAAATTGATTCTTCTGTAGCCTATCATTTAAGGGGGAAAAAGGTAGATTGTCTTGCCGACGCCGCTGACATGGCTGACACATACGTGCTCAACAACAAATTTCGTGGAAAGAAGCCCTATGATAATTCTAGTTCTAATTTTAAGTATCCCAGTCACAAATCTGACAGACCCAGTCACAAGCCTGTAACGTCTTCCCCAGCTAGCCAAAATAGAATTGTTCCCCCAACTAAAAATGCGACTCAGGGCAATGGTAACAGAGGTGGGGCCCAAAGTAATAGTAATGCTCAAAGAGGGAACGTTCCCGTATCCCCTAAAGTATGTACTTTTTGTGGCAAGAGAGGCCACCTAGCTTATCAGTGCTGGGCCAAGGAGAGAACCGAGAGATCGGGGCAGACAGTTGCCGCCGTATCTCAAACTCCATATGTGCCTTTAATGCAGGACTCCCGACAGAAGGAGTACCTAGCACCAAAAGTTCCTTTAATACAGGTCTCCCGACAGAAAGAGTACCTAGCAGCTAACGTAAACCATCTAGACAGGGGTATAGTAGCATGTGTGGTGCAACCCACTAGGGTTAAGCCAATAATAATTTCACCATCAGTGCAGGACAGTTACCGTCCCTTTATTTCATCTGGCAACGTGAGATTAAATGGTTGTATGCATGAGGTAAAAATTCTGAGAGACACAGGTTCTACTAGCACCCTCATGGTGAATCCTTACACTGAGTGCCCACCTGGCGAACCAGTTGTAATGAGAGGTGCTGGAGGCCAATTTTATGCATACTTGGTAAAAGGCGAAATTGAATGTGAGTTACTACAGGGTGAGGCCACCATAGCTTTGTGTAGGTCCCAAGATATCCCTGTGGCTGGGGTAACACTCCTTTTGGGGAATGATGTAGCAGGTGAGAAGGTCCGACCAGACCCCATTTTGTCACTTTCCCCTGTTAACGAGCCACTAACCGGTGAGCTCGAAAAGGAGATGCCAACAGTTTTCCCTGTGTGTGCTGTCACACGTTCAATGTCTCAAGTAGCAGTTCCCTTAGACAGAAATTTACCGAATGTAAGAGTTGATGAAAGGGATGATGAGAGTGTGAATGACGCTCCAACTGTGCCTGATGATGTGACTGAGGTGGATTTATCTGACACCTTTATGGCTCATCTTGACCCTAACGATGACCATGAAACCCCTCCAAATTGTCCTAGTGGCCTGGTAGAGCTACAGAGAGATGATCGAGAATGCAAGGAGTTAGCTGCCAGGGCCGTGAGTGAAGAGGAATGTGAGAAGGAGGGTGGTGAATGTTTCTACCTCAAAGGAGGAGTATTGTGGCGTAGATGGAGACAGCCACACAGACCAATCGATGACAGGGCCTGGGACGTCCATCAAGTAGTAGTCCCCAAACCTTGTCGTAGAGATATCTTGGAAATGGCACATTGTATACCATTGACAGGACACCTAGGTGTGAGAAAAACTCTAGACAGAATCAGAGCCCACTTTCACTGGCCCGGAATGCGTGCAGATGTAGTGGAGTTTTGTAGAGTGTGTCACACTTGCCAGATGACAGGAAAACCCAATCAGAAGGTGCCTGTACATCCTCTGGTGCCCTTGCCCGTCTTCGAGAATCCTTTTACTCGGGTGGTAGTGGACATTGTAGGCCCATTGCCTAAGACTTCCCAAAGTAACAATTATTTATTAACGATTATGGACATGGCAACTCGCTACCCAGAGGCTATACCCTTAAGGACTACCTCTGCTCCAACTGTCATCAAGGAACTGCTCAAATTCTTCACCAGAATGGGTTTCCCCCATGAGGTGCAAAGTGATCAAGGAACTAATTTTACCTCTAACATTTTTCAGCAGTCCCTGAAGGAGTTGGGTATCGAGCATGTTAAGTCGAGCACCTACCACCCAGAGAGTCAAGGGGTTCTCGAACGGTATCATCAAACATTGAAAGGAATGTTGCGTAAATATTGTACAGAGACCGGAGTTGAGTGGGATAAGGGGGTACCTTTTCTTTTATTTGCTACACGTGAGGTTCCAACTGAATCCCTGGGTTTTTCCCCTAATGAGGTAGTTTTCGGTCACCAGGTAAGAGGTCCTTTGCAACTATTGCAGGATAGCCTAGTTGGCCAGGAGGGGAACCAAAACCTCCTCAAGTATGTTTCAGATTTCAAAACCCGGCTGAGATCCTCATGTGAGTTTGCAGCTCAAAACTTGACAGTGGCTAAAAGCTCCATGAAGAACTGGTATGACAGAAAAGCCTGTGAGAGGGAGTTTCAGCCCGGTGATGAGGTTTTGGTCCTGCTCCCCCTTTTTGGCCAACCTTTATCTGCCAAGTTCAGGGGCCCATATAAGATCATTCAGAGGGTGAGCATTACCGATTATCTAGTAACTACCCCAGACAGGAGAAAGCCCATGCAAGTATTCCATATAAATATGTTGAAACCCTACCATAGGTCCCCTGATTCCTCTCTTCCAGATTCTCCCACTGTGGCAGTGAATGTCAGGACCTGTGGACAGCCTGGTGCGGACGAAGTCTTCAGTTCTCTTACTGACCCGCAACAGACTGTTCCAGAGCCTGAAGGTATCCATGCAGACTTTGACTTGTCATGTAGCCTATCCAACTTTCAGTATAACTCAGTAGCTTGGGGGGAATTACCATCTAAACTATGTCATCTTCCCTCTGATCAAGCGAACCAACTAATCTCTGTTTTATCTCAGTCTCCCAGTATGTTCCGTGATACTCCAGGGCTCACTTCTTTGGCCTTGCACGACATCGACGTAGGGGATGCAACTCCCATTAAACTATCCCCCTACCGTGTCTCACCACAACGCAGGAGTATACTGCAGGTCGAGCTTGACTTCATGTTATCAAACGAGCTGATCACAAGGGCCTTAAGCCAGTGGAGTAGTCCGGTCATACTTGTGCCAAAGCCAGACGGGAGCCATAGGTTATGTATGGACTATAGGCAAGTTAATGCTGTCACAAAGAACGATACCTACCCACTGCCACGGATCAAAGATTACATTTACCAGGTTGGCCTCATACAGCAGTAAGATTCATTTAATGAGAGGATTTTGGCAATTAGCTCTCCCTTGTAGCGAGGTAAATATCATGCTTTAGTAGTGCGCTTTCAAGCCTTCAGCTGTGAGATGCCTTGCAGTTCGAATAACGCTCCAGCTACGTTCCGGCTATGTTCTGATGTGGTACCTGGAGACGTTGCCTACTTTGGGTGATATCCTTATTATATCCTCATTATAATCTTGCTGTTGCCAATCTGGTGGTGAATCTATTTATGTCTTATATTTAATATTATGTACTATACTCCTTAAACTCTTTTCTAGGGGGGAGGTCTGACATACGGAGCCCTGTATGTTTATTTAAGAGTTAGAATTCAGAGTTGAAGGAGTGCCAAATTACCCAGGCGGCGAAGCAGACCAGCGAGCGAACCAGCGAGTGGGAAACCAGCTCGTCTGCATACCAGCAAACAAGCCTTCACACCTGCGTGCGTCATAGGGGACCCTGCAAACTACTTCGATGACCCGACGCTATGACGATGATCGACGCCAGGAGACTCCATTGGTCCAGGCACCTGCTACACAACTCGAAGAGCTGTGATTGGGGCGCGCACTATCCCCCGCCTCCTGATTCGTTCCTACACCATCATTGTTTAGTATATAAGACCGAGTAGTGGGCATTCAAATCAGTCTCATTTGGAGTTGGGAAGGTGAACTTGCAGCTGGAGGAAGACGGGGTGAAGTATTATAATGGGATTGTGACTGTCAGTCAGATTATATAAGTGTGTGTTAAGTGTGTTCGGTGAAATTCCTCCAATAGTACTTAAGAATTGCTCCTTGGTGCTCGCTCCTGTATTGGCAAAAAAATTCCGTCTGTGTACTCATACCTCATGCTTCCCAGTACCCTGGAAAGAAGCAAACATCCATCCAGTTCCTAAAAAAGGTGCCTCTTCAGATCCATCAAACTACAGACCAATAGCTATAACTTCCACCCCTGGCAAAGTTTTTGAAATTATATTAAATAATCACATAATTAAGCATCTGGAGAATAATAAATTAATCAGTGATAGGCAATATGGTTTTAGACGATGTCGATCAACTGCAGACATTCTTTGCCTTCTTACGCATCAAATCAACCAAGCTACAGACCAACATGGTGAAACACATACAATAGCACTGGATATATCAAAGGCATTTGATAGAGTCTGGCATCAATCCTTATTGTCTAAGATGTCACACTACGGCCTTGCATCATTAGTTCCACTAATTTCTTCTTATCTTCATAACAGAAAAATACGTGTAATGGTAGATGGCCTTTATTCTCAATTTCACTCAATAAATGCTGGTGTTCCCCAGGGATCAGTTTTGGCCCCAACTCTGTTCCTCATTCATATCAATGATCTCATATCTACCACTCATAATCCAATACATTCCTACGCAGATGACTCAACACTCCACAGTTCCTTCACATTTACCAATTCTTTCACCCAACCCGATCTTATAAATTCAAAAATAAACACTGCAATTTCTCTGAACCAGGACCTTTCTAGAATTAATGAATGGGGACAAGAGAATCTAGTTTCCTTTAATGCACAGAAAACCAAGTACATTCAATTTTCTTAACCGACAGAATCTCACTGACTCCCATATATTTTTTAATGATGTAAATATTCCCACTTCCCCTAGTATTGACATTCTCGGTGTAACATTAACTACTAACTTGAGCTGGACACATTATGTTAGAAGCATTGCTAAGAATGCCTCTAAAAAACTGGGACTCCTGTACAGAGTTCGAGAATTCTTCACTGACGAGCAGTTGGCCGTAATATATAAAAGTCATGTGCGCTCTCAGATGGATTACTGTTCAACTCTGTGGGGTGGAAGTGGAGTGGTTGCATTGAGGCAGTTGGACAAAATTCAAAATAAAGCTATTAGATTAATCAATAACCCTGCAATCACACAGGACCTTCCTACATTAGCCATACGAAGAAACGTTGCATCCCTTGCATTATTCTACAGATATTTTCACAGCAATTGTTCCGAGGAACTTGCTTCAATTGTGCCGCCTCTCCACATCTTTCCCCGTAGAACTAGGGCATCTGAGAGCGCCCATGAATTTACACTTTCTCCTCCACAATGCAGAACTTCTGCTTATCAGAATTCATTTATCCCCAGAGCTACTACTCTTTGGAATTCACTTCCCTCGAATTGCTTTCCACAAACTTACAATCTACAAATGTTTAAATCCAGTTGTTACAAACATTTTATGAATGGAGGATGCCTTTAGGCACATGGACCTTTTTGTTTTATCTGTGTTTTTCCTTCCTCCGTTCATAGTCTCTTAAAAAAAAAAAAAAAAAAAAAAAACACTTACGTTATGTTGGTTAGTGAGATATGTGATTGGGAATTAACGTTAACGCTACTATTATGTACTTAACTATTTTAGTTGACTAACTTGTGGACTAAAGCAACTCTTTAAGTAATTGGGTTATGGTAAAAGTAATACTATTGTTTTATATTAATACTTACGAGTTCTTTCATTTGCTTACATTGCTGGTAAGAACAAGAACGGTGATACTATTGTCTCATATTAGTAATATCGCCTTAGACTAACATGGCTGTTTTAATGTTACTTCTAATGATTTCCTAAGCTGAAGAAAATTCTTTTAGCTTCAAAATATTATTTTTGCTTTTCATATTATTTGAGTGAGACCTGAATCGAATCTATGAAGCGATCCTGTAACTTAATTTACTCATAATCAAACCTCAATGTTACGTGGTTAAGAAATACATTTATCTAATTATTAAATATATATCTAACTTTTTATGTGACTTTGATATTAATCCTGATAATTTTTTTTTTTTTTTTTTTTTTTTTTTTTTTTTTTAAGAGACAATGAATGGAGGAAGGAAAAACACAGATAAAACAAAAAGGTCCATGTGCCTAAAGGCATCCTCCAATAATAATATAATACTATTAACGTAAAACAAGAACCAAGAATAATAACTACATTAAATATAAATAAAAGGACATGATATAAGAAAACGATCTATTCATTTCAAAAAGGGTGGGTAAGAGACAGAAATATTCTTACTTTAATATTTATCTTTCAAGACTTTTATAGAATTAATAGTCCTTCTTTAGATATAACTTATTCGGTTCATAACCATAGCCTACTAAGCTTCGGTTAAATAATAATTCTTTATAAATACTACATGACTTTAATTAGTTTCAGTATTTTTCCATAATTAAAGAGTATCAGTCAATAAAGGATACCAAGTCCTAAGATCCAAAAGGAAAGGAAGCAACAACAGGAAATAATGCTATTAGATTTTACTTTTGTTTTGCCTTCAGCTGACTGATACCTTAATATATATCTCTGTGCTATCTAGATTCATCAAGTTAACCACTTGAGGATCAAGATACGTAACAATATATATATATATATATATATATATATATATATATATATATATATATATATATATATATATATATATATATATATTAAGTATATCTCACAAATACACATGAACTACTTAATGTTTTTTTCTCTGTCGGGCTTGAACCACCGACAATCAGGACGTGTGTTCATGCTTTAATCATCTCTACCACGGCGTGATAAAAAATAATATACTTTTCCTATCTACATTAACCCTCCAACCCCGGCTAGGGTAGATCGTGACTGTACTCTGTGTCCGGGGGTTTTGAGGAATTTTGGTCCATGTTGATTCACCTGTTACTCCTGAAATACATGACACAAAGTTATAAAAAAAAAAAAATGTTGCACAAACCTTCATGTGTAGAATGCCGTTGAGTAGAGGTCTCTAGCCCAAGTGATTGCATAATGGCGAGCGCGGGAAGTGGAGTGATTTTTATGCGGGAAAATCTTCCCGCGTTCGGATGCGTCGCCTTGGCCCAGGCCCCGGCTTGGCTAACCTACTGCGCACTTAGCCACTCGTCGCGCCAGAGTTTTTACCTCCCGGAGGCGATTTTATTTATTGATAGTGATGTTATTATAGTTATTTGGAGTCCAATTATATAAAATATGTGTATTAGGCTATCATTGTCAATAATATTTCACATTTTCACTCGATACCGTAGTTTTTATGAGTAATTGAGGCTGGTTATTGTTATATTAGGCAGTGATTATTCGTTATCACAGGTGTTTATTATACTTTGGCCATCTAATATTAGTTTGTGTGTCACTTTCACTTTGTATATATGCTTGAGAGAGTCACTGTCACTGATAATGCTCATTTTCACTTGATACGGTACATTTTATTAGTAATTGAGGTAGGTTATTGTTATATTAGGCAGTGATTATTCGTTATCACAGGTGTTTATTATACTTTGGCCATCTAATATTACTTCGTGTGTCACTTTCACTTTGGTAAATATGCTTGAGAGAGTGTCACTGTCACTGATAATGCTCATTTTCACTTGATACGGTACATTTTATTAGTAATTGAGGTAGGTTATTGTTATATTAGGCAGTGATTATTCGTTATCACAGGTGTTTATTATACTTTGGCCATCTAATATTACTTCGTGTGTCACTTTCACTTTGGTAAATATGCTTGAGAGAGTGTCACTGTCACTGATAATGCTCATTTTCACTTGATACGGTACATTTTATTAGTAATTGAGGTAGGTTATTGTTATATTAGGCAGTGATTATTCGTTATCACAGGTGTTTATTATACTTTGGCCATCTAATATTACTTCGTGTGTCACTTTCACTTTGGTAAATATGCTTGAGAGAGTGTCACTGTCACTGATAATGCTCATTTTCACTTGATACGGTACATTTTATTAGTAATTGAGGTAGGTTATTGTTATATTAGGCAGTGATTATTCGTTATCACAGGTGTTTATTATACTTTGGCCATCTAATATTACTTCGTGTGTCACTTTCACTTTGGTAAATATGCTTGAGAGAGTGTCACTGTCACTGATAATGCTCATTTTCACTTGATACGGTACATTTTATTAGTAATTGAGGTAGGTTATTGTTATATTAGGCACTGATTATTCGTTATCACAGGTGTTTATTATACTTTGGCCATCTAATATTATGTCATGTGTCACTTTCACTTAGTTATATGCTTTGTAAACGTTTTATATACAATTTATTGTGTCTTTTTTCACTTATTTTTATATGTTTTCATAATACATGACTTTTTTATCACAATACATTGTTTTATTTCCACTTGTTGCCTATATACATACATATTGTCAGTCTTTGGTACTTTCACTATGATTATTAGTTAGTACTCCTGCTTGGTGTGGTATTCAGCAAAGCACGGTATAGCACATAGTGACAGCTGGCACTCCACACACTGCATGGTGGTCTTTTTCTGCTTCCTCGGCCTCACCTGGCTGTTCCAGCAGACATGGCACCGCCTTCTGCTAATGGTGACTCCATCTCGTTCCAGAGGCAGGTAACCGAGCTTGTGCACATTTAGATACTGTGCACACTGCATACGGTCCTGAACGGGGCGCCCAGGTTGTGCCACTGCCCTCTGTGGCGTAGCATACCTGTCCAGGAGCTCCACCAACACCTGTTTTTGGAACCTCCGCAGGCTACTGAACTTCCTGGGTGTGCGCGGATTCCGAAGCCTGTAGATATTGTAGGCATTCAGCATTGACATGTCCACCATGTGCAGAAAGAACTTTTTGTACCATCTGCACGAGGTACGCAGACAGTCGATGAAGCCTATCTGCATGTCGGACTTGTCCACCAGCCTCATAGTTATGTTGTAGTCCATTACAGCATCGGGCTTGGTCACCCTGACTTGGGTGCGGCGATCCACCTTGCCAGTCTCAACCATTTCCCCCTTGTGGACGGTGCTCAGGAGGTTGACCTTCCGCTGGTCGTGCCAGTGAATAGCCAGAATGGGTCCCGACTTCTTCTTGAAGACATCGCCTTTCTTGGTTTTAGGAGGGAAAGTTGGCATGCCCTTCCTTTTCGCTCTAACTGTGCCTACAGTCCCCGTCTTGCGCTGATGGAGGTACTTTGAGAGAGTGGGGGACGTGTAGTAGTTGTCCGTGTAGAGGACGTGATTCTTCTGGAAGTACCGGTTCATCATGGCTTGAACCACTGCTCCGCCAAAGCCAATGAGGGGGTCTATTTCCACGTCCCCTTCCTTCCCGCTGTAGACCAGGAAGTCCAGGACATAACCAGTTTGGCAATCGCACAGCACAAAGAATTTATACCAAAGCGATGTCTCTTTGAGGGGATGTACTGCCTGAAGCTCAGCTTTCCCCGGAACAGCACAAGAGACTCGTCAATACAGACGTTGCAGAAGGGCGTGAAGTATGACGTGAAACGTTCTCGCATCATCTCGTACAACGTCCTAATCTTCCACAGCTTGTCAGAGAGATGCATGTCGGTGTTGGTGACAAGATGGAGCGCTCCGAGGATGTCGAGGTACCGGTCCCGAGAGATGTATTTCCCGAAGGCAGGGGTGGATATCAGATCTTTGGTGATCCAATAGTCAGCCAACCTGTGCTTCTTTACATGAGGCATTAGCATGGTGATTGCCAGGAACACCATGAACTCGGGATGAGTCACTGGGGTCCACCGCTTCATGTGGCCCTTGGTCACCTTGCCAAAAAAGTTCACCTGGATTTGGTGGTGCTTGTTTGTCTCTTCTATGACAAACTCAGTAACCTCCTTATCAAAAAATGCCTCAAAAAGCTCATGTGGTGGAGCATTGGGGCCTGCGGGAAAACTTGGGGTAACTCCTGAACCCTCCTGTACCTCATCAAAAGGGGTAACATCAGGGTCATTCACTTCATCAGCAGCCACATCCTGCCAGTTGAAAATATAAAATGGGTCCTGCTGGCGACGCTTACGAGGAGCTGCAGCTGGGGTAGCACGCCCACGAACTTTGGCGGCGCGCACCCTAGGGCGGCCAGGAGCGCGACGGCGCCCAGGCCCAGCCCGGCGGCCAGGGCGGCCAGGAGCACGACGGCCCTGGGCAAAGCGTCTGGGTTGAGGGTCGTCGATGTCCATAAAGTCATCGTCGTTGTCGTCAGAGCCGTCATCTTGCCCTGACGGTGGACCCAGGTAATCATGGCCAGAGTCATCTGTGAGGTGCCCTTCATCTTCAGACCCCCCCTCATAATCTCGCGGGGAACGAATGATGCGTGGGCGGCGTGTAGGTCGGCGAGGTGGGGAAGGAGTGGCAGGTGAGGCTCTGTCATCTTCATGCAGAGGTTCGGGGCTCCTTGGCCTACGACGATTCGTAGACAGCACTGGTTCAGTGTCTGTAGGTGCAGGTATGGATGCGAGGTCAAAAACATCGTCAGGAACCTCTGTTGTAGGCTGGAGAGGTGGGGTGGACCCTGGGGAAACTTGCGGGGGCGTATGGCTGGGACCGGCAGGGGTGGAAGCCGCGGGAGCCTCGAACAAAGAGCGCCTACTTGTAGCTCCTTTTTTCACATATTTTCTCCCTTTTCCCTTTTCTGTAGTAGTATGTCTCCTCTCGGGGGAAATAGGGGGTAAATAGGCCGAAAGTGGGGGGTCCTCAACCCTAGGCAGTGCTGGTGGTGGTGGGGAAGAATGGCGGGCGCCTGGGGCAACTTGGGTGGCGTGGGTAGATAAGGAAGACAATGGCGGGTCAACCTCACCCTCACGCTCAGCCTCACTGGCACCCTCACGCACTGCTCCCTCACCAAGTTTTAGGGCCTCTTTCCTGGCTGCCGCGGCCGCCTTTTCAAGAACTTGCTTCTTATAAAAGCGTATCTTGAATGGGGATTTAGCTGGCGAAGGGCTAGGTGTCGTGTCACTCAACCTAAACTTGGCAGTCGACCTAGTGCTGTCCCATTCGCTCACTCTCACTACACTCTCATCACCTTGCACAACTATATCACGTTCAGTACTATCATCACTTTCATCGTCATCGTCAAATCCAACAAATTGCGCGTCTCTTTCATGAATTTCGTCTAGATCGTCTAAATTTTCACTATAGTGAGACTGATAAGACTCGGAGCTATCACTGCCCAAGTCATCACACTATTTTGTCCTTCACCACGTTCATAACTCCTCAAAGCTATTTCAATACCTCCGGGAGTCAACGCATCTTGTACGTGCCTTTGCGTTAGGGCGCGACGAACATGGGCAGGCGTCAAAGGGAGCAGGGAATCGGACACAGGGGAATCACTTTTTGGGCTAGTATCCATGTTGGCGGCAGGGTAGAGACTGTTTTGGTGGCGTACATGGTGTCTGGTGGCGTCACCTAGCGACCACGGAACGAAATTTTTACGCGCGCCATTCGAAAGCACATACGCAAGCAATGGTACAATGTTGTACCACCCGGGTTCCTCGGGTCAAAACATAATGGTACACACGTGTACCACCCGGGGTTGAAGGGTTAAGGAAAAAGGAAATCCTACTTGGAGCAAGTATTCCATTTCATACGCAAATCGTAGGACCCATATTCCAGAATATTCATACAGGGGATTTTACAAGTATTCCCAAGCAACTGGAGCTGAATCGAGTTCATGTAATGCTCACCAAACCAACAACGAGAGTCGGTAATATTAAGTATATCTCACAAATATACAGTATGTGAGATAATGCCTGTAAATGATTTTTACTCTCAGCCGGGCTCAAACCACAGACAGTCAGGATGAGAGTCCAATAATTGTCCATACTTTAATCAATTCTATCACGGCGTGATAAAGAATATTTAACCTTTTCCTATTTCATTAAGGAGAAACGAAATCCTATTTAGAGAAAGTATTCCATTTCATACGCAAGTCATAGGACCCACCCGTATTTCAGGACACAATACCATTTTTGTTTTTCTATTTGGAGGAGGGAGACAAAAGGCAAAACTGCCTGTGAAGAGTGCCTTCCCCAGAGTTGAGAGAGTGACAGGGCCAAAATCAAGGAATGTTCGAGACAAAATGTCTGGACACACGAAGTTTGAAGCAACTTAAGTCGTAGGATGAGGGAATGATGGATTCAGGGAGAGAGTTCCAGAGCTCAGCTGTTGAATAGAAGAAAGATTGGGAGTTGCACAGAGTAGGGGTGGGATTGTGTTGCAAAACGGGTACTACGTACCCTACATAGAGGAGGTGGTATACACTGAGAGAACTCTGAGGAACACCGATTATTGTAATAGCAATAGAATAGTGAGAGATATGCAACATTGCGGCGAAGAGAGAGAGAGATTGCTGAGAATCGGTGAGTTGACAGGAGTTAATGAGACAAAAGATTTTCTTTTCTACTTTGTCTAGAAGTGCTGTGTGAGAGGATCCTCTTCACACATGCAAACAATACTCAATACAAGGACGCACTGTTCCCCTGTACAGAGCAAGAAGCTGTGCAGGGGTAAAGAATCCCTTGAGGAGGTTGAGCACATCAAGTTTCAGAGAAGCCGTTTTAGCAAGAGTGGTAATATGGTCATTCCAAGAGAGATCATAAGAAAAAGAGACATCGAGAATACTAAGAGAAGATGAAGCAAGTTGCATGAGAGTACTTGTAAAAATCCATGAATGGTCCTACAACTTGCGTATGAAATGGAATACTTTCTCCAAGTAGGATTTCCCTTCTCCTTAATGTAAATAGGAAGAGGTTAAGTAGTCTTTATCATGCCATGGTAGAGTTGATTACAGCATGGACACTTGTCCAGACTGTCGGTGGCTCGAGCCTGTCTGAGAGTAAAACACACACACACACACACACACACACACACACATACACACACACAACAAATCGGCTGTATGTCGGGGGTTCTGTTAAAACCTTGCTTTCGTCATATAGTACTGTATACAGTATACCGGTACAGACAACATTCACTCATTCTCCTCTTTTTACGCACACATTCCCATACCCAACTGTTGCCTAGAATTCTGAAATTGGTGTTTTATCTCTTTGGTGAAAACAATGTATATACTGTACATTGTTTTTACCAAAGAGATAAAACACCAATTTCAGAATTCTAGGCAACAGTTGGGTATGAGAATGTGTGCGTAAAAAGAGGAGAATGAGTGAATGTTGTCTGTACCGGTATACTGTATACAGTACTATATGACGAAATCAAGGTTTTAACAGAACCCCTAACATACCGCCAATTTGGTGTGTGTGTGTGTGTGTGTGTGTGTGTGTGTGTGTGCATTAACTACGATTTATTCGAACAAAATTAATATGTTATAAGCTAGGGTGGGGACTGGTGAACGATACTATGCAAATGAAATGTCATATGGTGCTTTACGTAAAAGTAGAAGCAGTTACAATGCAATAATTGTGTTATGGTTTTGGGACAGCGCACAACCTCCAGGCAAGGTAAATATATATAATTATGCCTTACTCATCCAGCCAATTTCGTGGTGTTTTGACTTTACTCCTTCTTAATTTTGCTTTGCGTGTGTCATATAATGCTCATGTATTATATACACATCTGATGTTAATTTCATACCATTATAAACATAGAATAATAATGCACATGTCCAATATATTCCAAGCTAAATAATTTATATGTCAATGGATATATAATCCGCAGCTGAATATCCACGAAAACTATATATACATTATAATGGATAAACATTATATAACACAGACAAATGGACTATGGATGAAGAGGTGCGGGAGAGGGTACAACAGGGGAAGAGGGTTGTAGGAACGCTAAAAGCAGTAACAAGAAATAGGGTGGTCAGTATGGAAGTGAAGAAGTCCTTGCATGACAGTGTGGTAATCCCGACACTGACTTACGGAAGCGAAGCATGGACGTTGGTTGAGAGACTCAGACCAAGAGTGAGAGCAGTGGAAATGAATTACTTAAGGAGTGCGTGCGGAGTTACATGGAGGGATAGACAGACTAATGAGGAAGTAAGAAGGAGGTGTGGTGTGGAGGTAGATGTGCTGGAAAGTGTGAAAAGGAACAACTTGAGATGGTTCGGCCATATGGAACGTATGGAAAGCGAGAGAATGACTAAGAGGGTGTACGAGAGCGAGGTGGAGGGACAGAGGGGGAGAGGTAGACCGAATATGAGGTGGAAGGATGGAGTGAGGAACTACATGAACGAAGGCGGTGCTGGTTGGGGGGAGGGGCGTCGACTGACTGGGGACAGAGGTGCATGGGGGCGGTTCGTTCGTGGCCACCCCTTCGGGGATCACGGCGTCAGGCAATAGATAGACAGAACACAGACAAAGCAAAACTAGGAATACATAATGACATAATGCCGTGAAATTTGCTTCTGAGTAAGGCATAGAAACAACATGTTTACCCTGCATGCAGAATGTGTGTTTTCCCACAAACATGAGACTGCTTTTAATTCTAGTTATTTAATTTTATGGCATTTTAGTTTGCATAATATTGCTCACCAGAACACAATTTAGCTTATTATGACATAATATGTTTGTAAGATTAAATACTGGTTATTGCGTAAATAACTAGAAAACCAAACAAAAGCGGCGATGAGTGAGGAGTTCCGTTCCAAACTTGTTAGTGTTATATACCGGGACATAGAAAACGCACTCCCTCACCTTTCTTAACACTCCTTCTCCACTCTTGAGGTGCCTGCGGTTAGGGTTAAGGGGAAGTTTTTAGTTTGTTCCCTAGACCTCCATCAAGTTATAAAAATTACCTCCAAGAGCCCCCTTTGAGATAAATGTGTACACTTTTCGGTAGAAAACTGTACTGGCCAAAGGCCAGATCCTACTAATTTATAGGCTCGCTTTCGTTCGCCAGGATTTTTTTTACACCATATTTAATGGTGTGAAAGATCTTAACCCATTGACTATGGGAGACGTTCCGGAACGCCATGGCAATTTACAGCAATTTACAGGCTTTTAAAGCCTGTAGAATTGAGTGCGAGGGAGTAGGAGCGCGACAGGCCACCCATCCTTCCCCCAGCCAGCCAGGAGTATGAGCCATACTCTCGCGAGATATACAGCGCTGCCAAAGGCAAGTGTAGTGCGACATTAGCGATAATTGCTAATTTTAGCGAATGTCTATGGTAGCGGTGCGGGTGAAGCCTATGAGCTATGAAGCTCGTTTTGGAGTCATTTTGAAGCTATTTTCTTCTAGTTTTTGGCTGAATACATTACATTTCATTCAGAAACTTGCTTAATCAATCAGGAGTGTCTGAATGAGCCCTAATATGGCGGAAATAGGCATAAATATGCCCGCACCGTAAGTGTTAAAATTTACACACATGGGTCGAAAGGTCTTAAAATCGTAAAAATAATGGGGCAAATGTCTTATAATCTCATAACTAATGGGATTAAACATGAGGGAGAAATGGGTCCAGGAATGCCTTATGTACCGGTGACGTCTTTTATATGTTATTCTAGCTATATTTAGACGATTTTGTGCAGTTTAAGAAGGATAAATGGTAGTGAAAAGGGTTAAGTGAAATAGTTCGAAGCTTGTTGATTGCTGGAGGCCCTTTTGAAACTGAATAAACTCGCTTAATAGTAGCCAGAATAAAGTTAAAAGGACGGCCCCGGTACAAAAGGGGTTAAGAGCGTGGCGTAGGTCTATCTCCGGTGTGTACTGGTATAATAGTGTATGTGTATATAGCGGTGTGTGCACGGGGCAGGACGTAACTCAAACATTTATCCTACCTGCCCTCATTTTGATGGATCCCCCCCTCTACCCCTCACTCCCTTCTACCCTCTATATACGCCCCCACCCCCTACCCTCCACCCACTATATACGCCATCCCCCCCTACCCCCCCCCACTAAATACGCCTCCCTCTACCCCCATTCCACCCTCTACGTACGCCCCCCTACCCCCACTCTCTACATACGCTCCGGCCCCTACCCCCACTCCCTCCACCCTCTACTTACGCCACCCCACCACCCCCATGGAATTTAGTCTGAGCGGGGGCGGCAACAGGGCGGCCGCTTTATATACAAACACCCAAATACCGGCTACTAGGAAGACAGAGAGAGAGAGAGAGAGAGAGAGAGAGAGAGAGAGAGAGAAGGGGAAGGGGGGAGTACTTTTTTATTTATGTTATATATTATAGTTAGCATCCACATCCTTTGGTCAGAGAATACATCTTGGCTGGAACATGCATCAGACCAGTTACACTTTCCATCATCACGGACCCTAACATTAACCCTTTCAAGAGACGATGACATACTTCTCTGTTTTCTGGGTATTATTAGATTATTTTATTCAGATTAGGAAGGGTATATGGAGGTCAGAGGGTTAATTGGGCCAGCCTTTACCCGTTTAACTCCCACAGATCCTTCGTAAGCTGCATCAGAGCGTCTAGTGATAGCCAGAATAAACTCCTAAAAAGCGTCGTGGTCTTCTAAGGGTTAACAGTGAAAGACCGTAAGTAGTGACATTCGGAAACCTTATTATATAACCCACTCTGTACCGGAGACATACTTTTCATTACATTCTGGCAACTATTAGACGATTTTGTTTACCTTAGGAAGAAGGTCTACGTACTAATTAGAAGGCTACAGACCATCTCAAATAATCCATTTAAGAACATAAGAACATAAGAAAATGGGAGTCTTCAGAAAGCCGATTGGCCTAAGCAAGGCAGATCCCTGTCCCACACAACCCCAATTACAAAGCCCAATTATAGGCTGAACACTCTAATACCCTGAGGATCATATTACCAAAACGGTTAGAGATTAACGCAGGATTACGGGGTCTGCAGAGCGCTGATTGGCCCAACCCTGCTGATCCCCCTTCACACCCAACCCTTACATAAGAACATAAGAAAATGGGAGTCTGCAGAAAGCCGATTGGCCTAAGCAAGGCAGATCCCTGTCCCACACAACCCCAATTCAATTACAAAGCCCAATTATAGGCTCAACACTCTAATACCCTGAGGATCATCTTACCAAAACGGTTAGAGATTAACACAAGATTATGGGGGTCTGCAGAGCGCTGATTGGCCCAACCCGGCTGATCCCCCTTCACACCCAACCCTTCTCGTCCATATGCTTATCCAATTTCATCTTAAAGCTCCCTATCGTTCTTGATCCCACTATATCACTTGGTAGCCTATTCCACCCATCTACAACTCTGTTACCAAACCAATATTTGCCTATATCTTTTCTGAAACGAAATTTATCTAATTTGAAACCATTTGTACGAGTTATTTCGCTATCACTGAGCTTTAGTACATTTTTCATGTCTCCTTTATTAATTCCACTAACCCACTTGAATACCTCTATCATGTCACCTCTAACTCTGCGTCTCTCTAACGAATGTAAGCCTAATTTCTTCAACCTTTCTTCATACGGAAGATTTCTAATATTATGGATCATTTTTGTCATTCTACGTTGTACTCTCTCCAATGAATCTATGTTCATTCTGTAATAAGGACACCAAAATTGAACAGCATAATCCATATGGGGTCTCACTAATGACAAGTAAAGTTTTAAGATAACATCAGCAGTTCTGTTACTCACACTCCTAGATATGAACCCGAGAATCCTGTTTGCCTTATTACGAACGCTTATACATTGTTTTCTAGGCTTCAAATCATTGCTAGCAAACACACCTAGATCTTTCTCACAGTCTGAGTTTTCTAATTCTATATTAGCTAGTTTATATTTAAAATTTGTATGCATCTTCCCTATCTTTAATACCTTGCATTTGTCAATGTTAAACTTCATCTGCCATTTTACTGACCATTAGTGTAAGGTATCTAGATCCCTTTGCAGACACTCTATATCTCTAACTGAATCAATTTTTCTCCCCATTTTGGTATCGTCTGAAAATTTACTTATCCTACTAGTTATACCTAAATCAAGGTCATTTATGTATATAATAAACAACAGAGGACCTAATACAGATCCCTGGGGGACACCACTCTTGACTGATCCCCATTCTGAGTTAGTACCATTTATGCTGACTCTCTGCTTCCTACCAATTAGCCATGACCTAATCCATCCTAACAACGCCCCACCTATTCCATGTGCCTCAACCTTTCTCATCAATCTCTCATGAGGGACTCTGTCGAAAGCTTTACTGAAATCTAAATATATAATATCATATGACTTCTCATTATCTACTGCTTCATATACCTCTGAGAAAAAACTAAGCAAATTAGTAAGGCAAGAACGTCCCTGAGTGAATCCATGCTGAGAAGAATTGATTAAGTTAAATGTTTCTAAGTGATTTCTCATTTTCCTAGCAATAATTGACTCTAGTAGCTTTCCTATGATTGAAGTGAGACTAATGGGACGGTAATTGGATGCTATTGATTTATCACCTTTTTTGAAAATCGGAACTACATTTGCAAGCTTCCAAGCTTCTGGAACTATACCTGTTTCTAATGAATTGTTAAAAAGAAATGTTAATGGGTAACTTAACTCATCTCTGCATTCTTTTAATACTCTAGCATATACCTCATCGGGACCAAGCGATTTCTGAGGTTTCAGTCTGTCAATTTCCTTAAGCACATAATTTCTACTTATAGTAACCGTACTTAACCTATTTTCTATACTATCGCTATATACCCTACGGACTTCTGGAATCTGTGCCAAATTTTCATTAGTGAAAACGGATAGAAACTGACTATTTAATGTACTGCACATTTCTAAATAATTTTCTGTCATTTCTCCTATCGAAGTTTTAAGGGGGCCTATTTTTTCTCTAACTTTAGATAGAATAGCTGGTAAAAAGCCTTAGGGATATTTTTTGAGTCATTGGCTATCCTGATTTCATAATTTCTTTTGTCTGTCCTTATACCTTTTTTAACCTCTCTTGATAGATTTTGATAGTAAGCAAGTAGGTGAATTGCGCCTTTCTTAATTTTTCGATATATTCCTCTCTTTTTTCCTAGAAGGTCTAATAGTCTATTATTCATCCATTTGGGTTGGTTCTGTGTTGATCTAAATTTTCTTTTGGGGATATATTTATTTTGCGCATTGTGGAGTGAAGAAATAAAATGATTATATGTAGCAGTCAAATTATCCTGAGTTAAGACAGGTATCTGAGAGAGAGTATGTTCATTAGCGCACCTGGGTCCACTTAATCGTCCATATGCTTATCCAATTTTATCTTAAAGCTCCCTATCGTTTTTAATCCCACTATAGCACTTGGTAGTCCATTCCACCCATCTACAACTCTGTTACCAAACCAATATTTGCCTATATCTTTTCTGAAACGAAATTGATCTAATTTGAAACCATTGGTACGAGTTCTTTCGCTATCACTGAGCTTTAGTACATTTTTCATGTCCCCTTTGTTAATCCCACTAACCCACTTGAACACCTCTATCATATCCCCTCTAACTCTGCGTCTCTCTAACGAATGTAAGCCTAATTTCTTCAACCTTTCTTTATACGGAAGATTTCTAATATTATGGATCATTTTTGTCATTCTACGTTGTACTCTCTCCAATGAATCTATGTCCATTCTGTAATAAGGACACCAAAATTGAACAGCATAATCCATATGGGGTCTCACTAATGACAAGTAAAGTTTTAAGATAACATCAGCAGTTCTGTTACTCACACTCCTAGAGATGAACCCGAGAATCCTGTTTGCCTTGTTTCGAACGCTTATACACTGTTGTCTAGGCTTCAAATCATTGCTAACAAACACACCTAGATCTTTCTCACAATTCGAGTTTTCTAATTCCATATTAGCCAGTTTATATTTAAAATTTGTATGCATCTTCCCTATCTTTAATACCTTGCATTTGTCAATGTTAAACTTCATCTGCCAATTTACTGACCATTCGTGTAAGGTATCTAGATCCCTTTGGAGGCACTCTATATCTCTATCTGAATCAATTGATCTCCCTATTTTGGTATCGTCTGCAAATTTACTTATCCTACTAGTTATACCTAAATCAAGGTCATTTATGTATATAACAAACAACAGAGGACCTAATACAGATCCCTGGGGGACACCACTTTTGACTGCTCCCCATTCTGACTTCGTACCATTTATGCTGACTCTCTGCTTCCTACCAATTAGCCATGACCTAATCCATCCCAACAACGCCCCACCTATTCCATGCGCCTCAACCTTTCTCATCAATCTCTCATGGGGGACTCTGTCGAAAGCTTTACTGAAATCTAAATATATTATTTCATATGACTTGTCATTATCTACTGCTTCATATACCTCTGAGAAAAAACTAAGCAAATTAGTAAGGCAAGAACGTCCCTGAGTGAATCCATGCTGAGAAGAATTTATTAAATTAAATGTATCTAAGTGGTTTCTAATTTTACTAGCAATAATTGACTCTAGTAGCTTTCCTATGATTGATGTAAGACTAATGGGACGGTAATTGGATGCTATTGATTTGTCACCTTTTTTGAAGATCGGAACTACGTTTGCAAGCTTCCAAGCTTCTGGAACTATACCTGTCTCCAATGAATTGTTAAATAAAAAATTTAATGGGTAACTTAACTCATCCCTACAAACTTTTAATACTCTAGCATATACCTCATCAGGACCAGGCGATTTATGAGGTTTCAGTCTGTCAATTTCCTTAAGCACATCATTTCTACTTATAGTAATCGTACTTAACCTATTTTCTATACTATCGTTATATACCTTACGGACTTCTGGAAACTGTGCTAAATTTGCATTAGTAAAAACGGAAAGAAATTGACTATTTAATGTACTGCACATTTCTAAATAATTTTCTGTCATTTCTCCTATCGAAGCTTTAACCCTCTCACCACGGAAGGGCTCTTGAACGCCCATAAAAAAGCATATAACCGGTACCCGGAAGGCCTCTTGAACGCCCAGTGGTTGAAAGCCTGTGAGCTTCGTGTGCGAGGCGTCGGTCCGACGCATGTAAACAACAGCCGGCTGGACCAACGCCCCGCATCTCCGGCCACAAGAAGGAGAGCGTCGCTTGTTCGTGTGTGCCTGTATGTTGTTGTTAAGTATCGAAAAGTGGTGTAAAGTGGCTGTTTTGGCCATAAAGTTATCTCCAATGAAATCATCATCACAGCTCAACCAGTTGACTTAGAGAGTTCTACTTAATGCCATTCTACAGGTAAATAACACAGCTACGCTTGGGGATGCGCGGGAATGCGGGAAGCAGTCTGATTAACGAATATACGGTAGCCTAGCCTAGACGTTTTTCGGCCAAAACACCCGGGTTTCGAGGAATATATATATAATACATAGCCGGGGCTGGAGGGTTAAGGGGACCAATTACATCTCTAACCTTGGATTTATATAGTTGGTAAAAAGCTTTAGGATTATTTTTTGAGTCATTGGCAACCTTAATTTCATAATTTCTTTTTTCTTTCCTAATATCCTTTTTTACCTGTCATGATAGTTTCTGATAGTAAGCAAGTAGGTGAATTTCGCCTTTCCTAATTTTTCTATATATTCCTCTCTTTTGTCCTAGAAGATCTAATAGTCTATTATTCATCCATTTGTGTTGGTTCTGTGTTGATCTAAATTTTCTTTTGGGGATGTATTTATTTTGTGCATTGAATACTGACTCTATAAAATTATCGTATGTATCTACCAAGGTTGACGTCTCTTCCTGACTTAAGATGACTTTAGCTACCACATGTCCTTTCTAAGTTGAATAAAATCGTCTAATAGTTGCCAGAATAAAGTTAAAAGGAAGGCACCGGTATTGAATGGGTTATGGATTCACAACTATAAGATGCTTCGAAGTAACAGCAAAAGACAGTAAAGAAATACTAATGTTTATCGTTTGGCATGCGTACGATCGTTAAGGGGAGAATTTCACTTAAGGGGTGTTTTTTTGTATGGACCCTCTTCTCCCTTATGTTTAGCCCCATTAGTTTTGATACTATAAGACGGTCGACCCATTAGTTTTGCGATTTTAAGACATTTAGCCCCATTGTTGTCAATTTTAAGACCTTCCGTGCCATTTAGCTGTCGATTTTCCCTGGCGAGCGATAGCGAAACTGCAATTGGCATTTATTGACCGAGAAATTTACAAATCCATCTCGAATGGGGGTCTTGGGGGTATTTATATAAGCTTGATGGAGGTCTAGGGAGCAAACTATAAACCTCCCCTTGTTATGTTGGCACTACTAACGTCTGCCCTGTGAGCCTATAATAATTGAACACTTACTAACACTGTATAGCTAGTCAATATGATTCACTAGTTGTTGTAATTATAATAATAAGTACTGGGGCATTATTACAGTACAGGGTGGTGCAGAATTCACTTATCCAGGGTAGGCACCTCCTCAGTCAAATGGATAGCCGAATTCTGCGCCAGCCTGTACTCCTTACAATCACAACAACTATACTCTATTGTTTTCCAGCTGATGGTAAATTGAATCCCTTAGTAGCTGATTTCTCAATACTTAATGGAAATATATGAAACTGCTATGGCTGTGTGTCGTATTAATATATGAAACTGCTATGGCTGTGTGTCGTATTAATATATGAAACTGCTATGGCTGTGTGTCGTATTAATATATGAAACTGGTATGGCTGTGTGTCGTATTAATATATGAAACTGCTGTGGGTGTGTGGTCGTATAATATATGAAACTGCTATGGCTGTGTGTCGTATTAATATATGAAACTGCTATGGCTGTGTGTCGTATTAATATATGAAACTGCTATGGCTGTGTGTCGTATTAATATATGAAACTGCTATGGCTGTGTGTCGTATTAATATATGAAACTGCTATGGCTGTGTGTCGTATTAATATATGAAACTGCTATGGCTGTGTGTCGTATTAATATATGAAACTGCTATGGCTGTGTGTCGTATTAATATATGAAACTGCTATGGCTGTGTGTCGTATTAGATATATGAAACTGCTATGGCTGTGTGTCGTATTAATATATGAAACTGCTATGGCTGTGTGTCGTATTAATATATGAAACTGCTATGGCTGTGTGTCGTATTAATATATGAAACTGCTATGGCTGTGTGTCGTATTAATATATGAAACTGCTATGGCTGTGTGTCGTATTAATATATGAAACTGCTATGGCTGTGTGTCGTATTAATATATGAAACTGCTATGGCTGTGTGTCGTATTAATATATGAAACTGCTATGGCTGTGTGTCGTATTAATATATGAAACTGCTATGGCTGTGTGTCGTATTAATATATGAAACTGCTATGGCTGTGTGTCGTATTAATATATGAAACTGCTATGGCTGTGTGTCGTATTAATATATGAAACTGCTATGGCTGTGTGTCATATTAATGCCAAGTTTTCATAATTAACATCATATTTCGCTACAAAATCTACCTTATAGCTGAGTAACAAAGATAGAAACAGGACAATATATTCTCAGCTGAAAAAATAGACTATAGCATATCATATTGACTGACTTGGAATACAACAAAACTATAGTCATTACTACCGACACGTGCATGAATGTCTGTCATGCATGCATGTATGTTAGCCTTAACAAAATATATATAGTTTTTGTGTGGATAATAATTTTGATCCGATCCTATGCTAACCTTCGTTCCTCGCCTGGGGCAAACAGTCTCTTGCCTTGGCATTTGAACATGTGATCATTATTTTTATGGCTTGAATTGTAGTAAAATTGAGCTAATAATTGTTTTCTATTAATAGTATGTATACAGGTTTGTTTTGTTACCACGTGCTTGTGGGTGAGTGAGCGTGTGTGTGTGTGTGTATGAAAGAGAGAGAGCGCGGGCGCGTTATATACAAACATAGGCGGCTGAAGTAAACATTGGTGACGAGCTCCAGCCGGGTGTGTTGCTCGCCTGATAGTGTGCGAGAGAGAGAGAGAGAGAGTGTGTGTGTTTGTGTGAGACATATAGAGTTTCAATGACATTTTAGTATCTGAGAGACCTTGCATTTCATTCGGGGAGGTGTGGTGGAGTGGTCTTGCCACTGGACTGGTAATCCAATGGACCCAGGTTCGAATCCCATTATGTCAATGGGAAGATATTATTGGGATGGAATTTGTGCTGTACCTAGTATCAGTGCATTACCACAAAGCCCACCGAAACTTAAAACAAAAAAAAACATTGTTCCCTGATTAAATAGCACTGTATGAATATTCCCATATTCAAAATATGCTACAGGGGGACAATGCTCAATAAGTGGCGTTCTGAGAGTGAAGGTTCGAGTCTAGGGGGTGAGACAGTGAAGCACGGGGGTGAAGCAGCTTCAGAGATGGGGTTGTTTCAAGCCATGAGTATGTGCTTCACATGTCTCACTCCCTAAACTGGAACGAGATCTCACGAGCTACACCGTGTTCAGCGGTAGAATGTACAGGCTCTCAGCCTATTCCCGAGAGGGAGTAGTTGGAATATAGAAAACAAAAAATCCAAGTAGATAGTCTTGATGAAATAAGCACAAACTTCATACACAATGCATGCGTCATGCCGCAGACTTAAAATACTTACTTAACAGACAAATAGCGGGCAGCTTATAATTCCAGGGCGCCCTGAGCAGGCACTTTCACGAGTTGTCACGTTTTTCAACTCGTTCTAGCTCTGTGAAATCAAATGTTAACCCAAAGGACCTCAGCAATGCACGTATGGCAGCTAGAGGGTTCAGATTTGTATGGGATATACCTTAGAATGTTGCCAAACAATAGCGATACTTGGCAACCCTCCAAATCCAGCCGCACGGGTGGGGAACGCCAGTCCTCTCACCTCGCGAGTGTTACACCATGTCGGACCGCTCTACCTCTAGCCGTCTCCAACCATGCAGGGGTGTTAGTGTTGAAGAAGCCCTTGCAATACTAGAGGATACTGATTTGGAAGATAATGACGCTGAATCGCCAGATGAGCATTCAGGGGAGGAGTATCGCCCATCACTGAGGGAGATAGAGGAGATGGCAGAAGAGGAACCCATTGTTCCCATTCCTCGTCGCCGCGCGGTGGCACAACCAAGGTTGGGGGGGAGAGTGCATTGCTCCCCCACTGCTTCCCAGGACATAATTGACTCCCCAACAAGTGGGGAAGAGGAAGAAGATGACCCAGACCCCATGGCATTCCTCAGACTTCCGCTAAGCCATCGTAGGGGTCAGAAGAGACCAGCTGAGGAGGAGAGGGGTCAAGCTGCTCCTCCTCCCCCACAACACGTGCATTCTCCCCCTCACCTGCCTTCACCACCACCTCCCACTGTCTCCCCACAAATGCTGCAACCCCCAATACATTTTATGGGTTGTGCTTGGGTGCAGCTATCTTGGCAGCACAGCCATTGTCTTCCTCAGACGAAACTGATGAGGAAATGCCTGCCCTGGAATCTTCTCCCCCACGCCGCCTGTTCTCCCCCTTATCAGGGCGGGATGACTCAGCGCATTCTCCGCCTCGGCACTCTACACCACCACCACCATACTCCTCTCTTCCCTATTCTCCACCACCACCATCACCCCCCCAGCCCACTACCTTACTCACCTCTCAGGCCTTCTGTGTCACCTCAGCCTGGGCCCTCCCACAGATACGACAGCTCCAGACTACCTCAGACCCCATCACCGCCTGCATTGCCACAACGCCCAGATCGTCCATGACGCCCTACCAGCCAACGTGGGCGTGCCCATGAGCGTAGCCATGACCAAAGGGCATTGTAAGTGACCCTGTTACGATGCCTCAGCGTTGGTTCGAGATCAAGCTCCAGGTCAACATCTCGATCAAGATCTAGGTTAAGGTTAAGAGGCAGGACGATGCCCTCCCGCCCTGGTGCCCCTGGTGATGACCCTCCTCCTTCTGACGACTCTGACGACGAAGGTGCTGGAGATGAACGAGAGTGGAATTGGGTGAATGGGGAAAACATTGTGCCCACCCATTACGACTTTGTGGGCACGAGGAATGCTGGCGCTGCGATCCCCAACCGAGGCAATGAAACAACGAGACTTGATGTATTCCTGCAGTTTTTCACTGCAAACCTCATGTCTATGATAGTTGACCAGACGAACTGGTATAATTATTATTTTATGGCTGGGAAAGAGCAACTCAAACAATCTGCCCGATTGTCATGGCACACTCTAGACGTCCCAGAATTCTACACGTTCCTTGCCATCATCATCCTGATGGGGGTGATGAAGAAATCATCGATAAAGAAGTACTGGTCCTGGGATCCCCTTGTCCATACCCCCATCTTTGGCAAAATCATGAGCAGGAACAGGTTCTCGGCCATAATGGGGAACCTTCACTTCATTGATAGCCTGGCAAGCCACACAAGAAACCAGGAACAATCCAGAGGTATGAAGGACCCCATGGAGAGGATAAGACCCATCTTCGAGTACCTGAAGGCGAAGTTTGCTGCCGCCTTCAGACTCCACCAAAAACTTATGATTGATGAGAGTTTGCTGCTGTGGAGGGAAAATATTGGCATCCGGCAGTACATGCCCAGCAAACGTCATTGTTATGGCCTGAAACTGTTCGTGATGTGTGATTGTCGCACTGGCTACATACAGAACATCATTCTGCACATGGGAAGAAGGACCGAACTGGTGGAATCGAGGACGTACGGATTTCTGGAGCCGTCGTGATCACCATAATGCAGGATTACTTAGACAGGGACCACATACAGTACGTGGATAATTGGTACACCAGCCCCGCCCTTGCCAAGTACACTCACACGTACTAAAAGCTGCTCAGGGGTGGGACCTTCCTTCCCCTAACTCACCCTGGGCAGGTGGAAGGGGGGAGTCCTGTCCAAGTCTACCCCACCTTCCACCCCCAAACTATCCCCAACTCCCCCACCTTTCTCCTCTAGCTGCTAGTTAGTGATTAGCAACGTATGTTCCCATGTCTTGTAAATTATAGCTAAACCATCATTGCACACTCTTACAATGGCCAACATTTAAAATGTATTAGATATTTAGTATAATATGTTGTATTCTCCAAAATGAGTCTCTATAGCCTACATAAAACGTGAGTTACACCAATTTCGACTGTAGGGGTCTTCCACCTTCTCTCTCTTTCTTTTCTCTCTCTCCTCTCTCACTCTCTCTCTCTCTCTCTCTCTCTCTTACGAGTTCAGCTCATTGAAGTTTTTAAAATATTTAAACCTTTCCACCGTGAAACCCTACTCTTGACTGAACGAAATAAGACGAGATAAATGGTTAGCTATTAAAACTTTGGAAATTTCAAGTTCTCTTTCATTAATTGATACTCAATTTCAATATATTCGTTAATTATAGGCTGGGTGACACCCACCCCACACGTCTAAGGATACGGCTGTGACTCTCACTGTCTCTCATAGCATACACTTTCTCTAAGACCAAGATTTAACAGGTATGAATGGGGTATATACTGTATATCCCTTCATTTGTGTATGTCATGAATGTTGCCTACATTCGATAAACATAGAGGAGAGTTGATGGTAGAACTGTCTATTAAATCTTAATCTTTAGTTGGGGGTTTGTAGAGGTGAGAGGCTGGGATTACAGACAGAGACAGAGGAAGGGGTAGTGAGAAGGTGAGCATTGCTACTCTGGGGCTCGATATTCAACCTTACTTTAAGTTAAAACAGACTTTTATTGTAATTGACATCGAGTTCTAGATATAATTGATTGCAAAATGAGTGTATAGGACACGTAGAATGCAACATATACCGTTTATAGTATGCATTGTATTGCATAAATGGGGCAATCTGAATGAAATTATAAACAAAACAATCAGTAACAGTCACAACACTATTCCCAGCTAATATTTGCCGTTTGTTCTTTCCTTATTTGGTAAATAGGCCCGACTGCTGTAAGTGACTTGAAAACCTATGATTAGATGGTAGAGGGCATGTTGATGTGTATGGCAATGATAGTGAATATATCATCCTTAATACTGTATGAGATTGGATTTAATTACGGTATCATCATATTCAAATCACAGTAAACCTTGGTTGTAGAGAGAGAGAGAGAGAGAGAAAGAGAGAGATAAGCAGAAGACCCCAACAGCCGAAATTCAAACCGATGTTTTATGTAAACTAATTTTGAGAATACAATTACGTATTGTATTAAATTCCTGCGTTGACGAACCACGACCGACTAAGGACATTCCTTCGGACATTCTGAGAATGGCTACTTGGAATGTTAGTGGCATGAATGATGGCACAAAAGAGAGAGAGGTTCTGGAAGTGCTAGTGAATGCCAGGCTGGATGTATGTGGAATGACAGAGACCAAATGGAAAGGTTCGGATGTGAGAGAGTGGGAGTGTGGAATGGGTGTGTGTGCTGGAGTGAGTGAAGGAACAGCGAGAGAAGGTGCGTGTTTGTTTGTAAGTAACAAATGGAAGGAATGTGTAAGAGAGTATGGGTCTGTGGGTTCCAGGATTGTGTGGGTGAGAATGAAAGTAGGAATACAAACGTGGGTGATTGTGTGTGTGTATGCCCCGACAGAGGATATACTTGAAAGAAAGAAAGAGGAGTTCTGGATGAATGTGGAGGCGTGCCTGGAGAAGTTTGACAAGAACGAAAGAATATTTCTGATTGGAGATATGAATGGTAAGGTGGGTGATAGGAAAGTTGAGGGAGTGGTGGGAGGGTGGGGGGTACCATCAGAGATGAATGGGAATGGTAGTGCACTTGCGGACGTATGTGTGGGGAGGAGGCTGTGGATAGCCAACACCTTCTTCCGACACAGAATGATCCACAGGTACACGTGGAAACGGGTGTGGGCGATGGAGGATGAGACAGTGGTGGAACGAAAGTCATTGATTGATTATGTATGTGTGGATGAACGAATGAAGAAATTTGTGATGGATGCTAGGGTGTATAGGGGTATTGGAGGGGGTCTGTCTGATCATTATGTAGTGGTAGCTAAGGTTAGGATACAAAAGAAGTGGGTGAGGAGAGCTGGAGGGAGGCGAGAGGAGGGTGGAATGGTGAGGAGGGTGGAGAGGTTGCAGGAGGAGGAAGTCAGGGAGTACAAAGGAGTACAAAGGAAATCAAGCAACAACAGATCTAGTGACCCTTCTAGGCTGCTTGTCCTCCAAAACACTGAGGATCAAGTGTCCAAACAGTGGTTTAGAGTGGGTAAGGGAACATTGGAAAGGGAACTACTGCCCTGCCACTAACGTGGCAGAACTAGGAAGTTAGTAGGGGACATATGGGTTAGTAACTGAGGGGAGGATAAAATAAAGTTATTCATTTACAAACGCAGTCAGTCGCGGGTTTGATGCGAGATATTTGTCTAGGCGGAATTTAAATGAATCAACGGTGCTGCAGTCTATAACGTCTCGGGGAAGCCCATTCCACAAGTTGACAACTCGATTGAAGAAGAATTCTTAGATTCGTGTGAGTTAAAAGATTTACCAATAATTTTGCAACCGTTTCCCCGCGTGTAATTAGATTGGTCGATAGTGAAGTACTTACTACAGTTCATATTGTCGATGCCTTTGATGATTTTGAACACTTGAATTAAGTCACCTCTTAATCTGCGCTGGGTTAAAGGAAATAGATTTAATTCTCTAAGACGCTCTTCGTATGGTTTGTTCTTTAGGCTAGGTATCATTTTGGTAACTCTACATTGAACTCGTTCTAGCTTGTTTATGTCTTTTTGGTAATAAGGGCACCAGCATTGAACGCAGGAGGAGTACAGGAGAGCAGTGGAAAGACGACTAGGGGGGTTCGACCTGGAAGTTATGGAGGAAGTGGAGGAGATGAGCAAGGTGTTTAAGGATGAGATCTGTGCAGCATGTGAGGAGGTGTGTGGAGTGAGGAGAAGAGGGAGGGGAGTGAAAGGTACAGCATGGTGGACAGAAGAGGTAAGAATAGCTGTGGAAGAAAAGAAGAAAGCATATAGAGAGTGGTTGGGTAGTAGAGGGAATGAAGATTCCGAGAGACAGAAACGAGCGAGGTACGTGGAGAGTAAGAGGGTAGTGAAGAGAGTAGTGAAGGAAAGTAAGAGAAGAGTAGATGAGGAATTTGGAAGGAATCTGAGTGTGAAATGGAGGGAGAGTAAGAAACTGTTCTGGAAAGAAGTCAAGAAAGTTAGGGAAGGTAGCAAGGGAAACAGTAAGGGTGTGAAAGATAAGAATGGGAGAATGCTAGCCGAGAAGCAAGAGAGAGTCGAAAGATGGAGGGAGTACTTCAATGAGTTGCTAAATGTAAGGAATGAAGAGCCAGCAAACATAGCTGGATATGGTATGGGAGGGAGACAAAGAGAAGTAGTGGAGGAGAAGGTGGGGATCAGGAGGTCAGAAGTGTGGGAAGCCATGAAAAGAGTGAAGTTGGGGAAAGCACCAGGAACAGATGTAGTGTGTGGGGAAATGTTGAGGTATGGTGGTGAGATAGTGATCGAATGGGTATGGAAAATGTGCAAACTAGCATGGGAGAAGGGGAGTGCACCCGATGACTGGAAGACTGGTATAATAGTCCCCCTATATAAGGGCAAAGGGGAAAGAGGAGTGTGTGGTAACCACCGAGGAATATGTCTTCTAAGCGTAGTAGGGAAGGTATACAGTAGGGTAGTGATTGAGAGAGTGAGAGTGAGAACGGAGAAATGGATAGGCGACGAGCAGGGAGGTTTTAGGAAGGGAAGAGGATGTGTAGATCAGATTTTTACCCTGAATTGTGTTGTGGAGAAATATCTGGAGAAGAAGCAAAAGGTGTATGTTGCCTTTATGGACTTGGAGAAGGCCTATGACAGAGTGGATAGAGTAGGTTTGTGGAAAGTACTTAGAATATACGGAGTAGATGGCAAGTTGCTGAAAGCAGTGAAGAGCATGTATGAGGGTGCAAAGGCGGCAGTACGTGTGGAGAGTGAGCAGAGCGAGTTCTTTGACCTGAATGTTGGTTTGAAACAGGGGTGTGTGATGTCCCTGTGGTTGTTTACTGTATATATGGATGGAGTCATGAAAGAAATACTATCAAGAGCAGTGGATGTTGGTGTATCGCTGAAAAGAGAGGGAATTGAGTGGAAGCTACCTATACTGCTGTTTGCGGATGATACAGTTCTGATGAGTGATAATGAATGGGAGTTGCAGGGTCTGGTAAATGAGTTTGGAACAGTGTGCGAAAAACGGAATTTGAAGGTAAATGCGGGGAAGAGCAAGGTTATGGTCTTCGAAAGGGGTGAAGTCACAGAGTGTGAGGTGAAGCTGAACGGTCAGGCTATGGAGATCGTCAACTCTTTTAAGTATCTGGGCAGTGTGTTGAGTAAAGATGGGACTATGGATGAAGAAGTGCGGGAGAGGGTACAACAGGGGAAGAGGGTTGTAGGAACGCTGAAAGCAGTAACAAGAAATAGGGTGGTCAGTATGGAAGTGAAGAAGTCCTTGCATGACAGTGTGGTAATCCCGACACTGACTTACGGAAGCGAAGCATGGACGTTGGTTAAGAGACTCAAACCAAGAGTGAGAGCAGTGGAAATGAATTACTTAAGAAGTGCGTGCAGAGTTACATGGAGGGATAGACAGACTAATGAGGAAGTAAGAAGGAGGTGTGGTGTGGAGGTAGATGTGCTGGAAAGTGTGAAAAGGAATAACTTGAGATGGTTCGGCCATATGGAACGTATGGAAAGCGAGAGAATGACTAAGAGGGTGTACGAGAGTGAGGTGGAGGGACAGAGAGGGAGAGGTAGAATGAAAGAGAGGTGGAAGGATGGAGTGAGGAAGTATATGAACGAAGGCGGTGCTGGTTGGGGGGAGGGGCGTCGACTGACAGGGGACAGAGGTGCATGGGGCGGTTTGTTCGTGGCCACCCCTTCGGGGATCACGGCGTCAGGCAATAGATAGATAGATAGATTAAATTCCTAATACATTTTAAATGTTGGCCATTGTAAGAGTGTGCAATGATGGTTTAGCTATAATTTACAAGACATGGGAACATACGTTGCTAATCACTAACTAGCAGCTAGAAGAGAAAGGTGGGGGAGTTGGGGATAGTTTGGGGGTGGAAGGTGGGGTAGACTTGGACACGACTCCCCCATTCCACCTGTCCAGGGTGGGGTAGGGGAAGGAAGGTCCCACCCCTGAGAAGCTTTTAGTATGCGTGAGTGTACCTGCATAGCTGCACTACAGGAGTCTGTGGCACCGTCAGGAGAAATTGTGTGTTCATGCCCCAGCTACCATCCAGGCGGGAAAAGGGCTCAATAATCTACCAGCAGGCAAACAATGTCCTCATGTTGTCCTGGATGTACAACCGGGATGTGAATGTACTCACAACTGTCCACCGTCCCATCTTCCAAGACAGCAGACGTCGTGACAGAGCAACAGGTGAAATAATCTGGAAACCTTTGGCCATCTGCGACTACAACATCAATATGCATCTGGTGGACAAATCTAATGCTGTCATCTCGTCAGTTGAGTGTGTGAGGAAGACGACGAGGTGGTATAAGAAGTTATTCTTCCACCTCCTCGATATGACCCTGTACAAATGTCACATCCTCCACTCAACAATCACCAGCAAAACAGGAAACTATGGAGAACTTCTGCATCAAGTTGTCGAGGGAGTTGTTGTTGAATAATATGACTGACGCCTACACCCAGCAACGCCCTGCATATTGACAGCCAGCACCAGAAAGGATTGCCAGGCTGACAGAATGCCACTTCTCTGATGTTGTGCCGCCCACAGAGGGCAACGAAAGACCCCGCAAACGGTGCCATGTGTGCCGAAACACGACAGAGAGGCCCCATCAATAACAGATACCAGGTACTGGTACGAAGATTATGGTGTTGCAATGTTTCCCCGTCTGCTTCAGGGAGTATCACACCCTTGTACATTTCTAAAACAATGTGTGCAAAGACTGCAATAAAAGACGCTATCAAAAGTGAAGTGCGTGTACAAAAACAGAGTGTAAATATATATATACAAAGTGCCGAACACAATATGTAGGCTAAGTGATAGTGACACTCAAAAATATGTAAAAAGTGACGGACACCAATAATTATAAATATATCATAAACTTAAATAACTGTAAACAATGAAGATTGTGATGAAAGACGATAAAAGTGAGATAGAATGAGAAAAACATGAGTACAAAGTACTACGTGAAAAGCCATACTCTAAGTCAAAAGTGCCTAAAACAATGTGTAACACTCACATTCTAACTATAAAACATACAATAAAGTATAAAACCAATAAACAGAGTGCATGAGAGAGGCACAGAATGATAGTGAAAGTGAAGGGGAGTGGGTTGTCAGTCAGCTGGCTCTGTGTACGTGCGTGCATTCTTTTGTGGTCCCGTCAAAGATGGCCGCCCGTCACCATGGTAACCAGGACGCACGCGTGCCTTGCCACTCGGTATTTATAAAATTTGACTATATGCACTTATCACACTGTAACTTCACTTACAATGACATTATGTGATACATATTGCTATTTGATGAACTATGAAGGCACACATGATGCTCGGGTGGTGTAAATAAGTGTCACTCGAAAACTGGAGGCATCATCGTACATCAGCCATGCTGCCTCGCCCGGCTGTCGTCTGCAGGCGTGGGAGGTTTGAAGAGGTGGCTGGCACCCAGTGATGGTGAAGCCACCCTCCACCATCCCCCACCCCTAGGACCCCCAAATGACCGAGGTGAGTAGTTATTTTTTTGTTTTCCTTCATTTCTAATCCATATCTAATCCAATCTGCTTATCAAAAAAAAAAAATATATATATATATATATCTGGTTCCCAGTTGGTCTGTGGCCTTGTCAATGATGAAAGGAAGTGGAGGTGGTTTTTCACGAGAGTCCCGGACCAAGCCATTTAAGATACCGGCCTTAAATATCATTGATAGGGCCTGCGAATCATTACTGTGCGAGTGGAAGGTCCTTAATTGACTGTGTAGGTCAGATAAATATTGGACACACAGGCTATGGTATATAAGGTTTTTATCAACTCTACGAAGCAGAGTGGTATTGCGCACACAGATTCCGCCCGTATACTGTGCACCACCAGCGACCCTGTCTGTCGTCGTCGTCAGTCGTCCGTCTGTCCCGAAACTCCTCCTAAACTGTTCGATGGATCCTCACTAAATTTCACAGATATATCTATTTGGTCAATGCAAAGGTCAGTCAAAAATAAATTTTCCATTTATCTTAAAGGTTAAGGTTAAAAATAAGGACAATATTTCATATTTTTTAGTTTTTACTCAAATGTCTTCATTTTCAATATACAAGTTACTGGTAACCTTGATATCATATTGACTAAATTTTAGATACATATTCTAAAGGGTAAGGTCAAAGGTCAAGGTCAAAGGTAAAAATATTTTGTTTACTAGTATTTCTTATACTATTAGATTCTCACTTGGCTTACCATGGCTATTCAGAATACCTAGGCCAAGGTCATACAAGAAGCTATACACTTCCATATGAAAGGTCAAGGTCAAATATAAGATCAATATGCTACTTTCTTTATTTTTCATGCAAACTTAACAAAACTTGGTGAGATAGTTGCACTTTAAATGAAAATAAAAATAATAAATTTTGAGACATATGAAGTCAAGATAAAGGTCAAGGTCAACTATTCTATTAATATATATGAAACTAACTGATGGGTTTTAATGAAATTAGGTATGCTTATTTGACTTTCATGGGCAATGTCAATGCAAACAAAAATGTACTCCTACATAAAGGTCAAGGTCGCATTTCAAAATAAAAATTCAACTATTATTAATAAAAATTATTACTAAAATTTTGGAAAACTGACTGTGTTAGTTGCTTATTACTTAAATAACACTTTGGATTATTCAAGTGCATTGGGGTTTATAATTAACCCTTAAAAAGCGGCCCACCACTTAAGTCGAGTTAAATAAAGCTGGACTATGTGGCGGCGCTCGACATAACTCGAGTGGCAATTTCAGCACGTAATGTGGCTGAGAGAGAGAGACAAGTGGTGGCAGGAGACTAGCGAGCGTATGACTGCTCCAGACCACCGCGGCGAACCTACGGTTATTGCAAGAAAACTATCCATCATACAAGGATCGTTATGGTGTCATTCGAAAGCTCTGTTTATGCCCTTTCAGGGATACTTTAATGATTAATGTTAAGAACGGGCTGTTACTTAATATCAAATTTCACATAATATTGTAATAGTTAAGGTCAAGGGTCAAGGTCAAAGGTCAAAACAAGAGTGTTCGTAATTTTCCCGAAACTCCTCCTAGACTGTTTAATGTATTGTCACCAAATTGTGCAGGCAAATTCAGTTGGTCAATGCGACAACCATTCAAGTATATATTTTTCATATTAGTCAAAGGTCAAAGGTCAAAGTCACAGTATATGGTCAATATTTCTTATCAATTTTTTTTTTTTAAATTGCACCATATTCATAGTGCTAGTTAATACTAACTTTGGTGTTAAGCTAACCAAATTCTTGATAAGAATTTATATGGTAAAAGAACAAAGTCAAAGGTCAAGGTCAAAGGTCAAAATATGATTTTTTACTAGTATTTCATATTTACTGTTAGATTCTCACTAGGCATATCATGTATATTCGGAATACCTAGGCCAAGGTAATACAAGAATAAATATAATTCCATTTGATAGGTCAATGTCACAGGTCAAGGTCAAATATAAGGTCAATATGCTCATTATTTCACTAATCATGTAAACTTCAGAACGTTTGTTGAGACAGTTGTGCTTTAAATTAAAATGAAAATTTTAAATTTTCAGACATCGTGAAGGTCAAGATGAAGGTCGAAGGTCAAGGTCAAATATTTCTTTAATGCCTCTGATGATCTTTAATGAAATTTGGCACACTTATTTTCCAGGATTACATTAAAAAAACCAAAAAACGGAATCCTACATAAAGGTCAAGATCACAGGCCAAAAGGTCAAAAGTCAACCATCATAAAAAAAAATATATATATATATACTAAATTTTCGATAAGCTGAGTGTTGGTTGCATTTTACTTAAATATATATTGTTACGACCGGGGCTCGTATAAAACAAGGGCTCTTAATCATTGGACTAGAAAGGCCCACATGCCCCATGACCGTGGCCAAACACTGGAGACCATACCGATCAATCCCCGACACCCGGTCAACAGTAATAGGTATCTCCAGAAACTTCCTTGCATCCTCCTCACTAGTTATAACTCTAATGCCTTCTGACAAACCCCGCTGCTGCACCTCAGAGTCTGTTTCCCGTACTGTATCCCCACTGTACACTGATCCGTCGTCCGACATATTGTCTACCGAAAATTCTCAACGTTTATAAAAAAAAAAGAGAAGTACCTAAACTCTTATGTAGCACTATTCACTCAAAAATATAAAATGCTTGAAGACTCTTAAGTGTTATACTACTTGCCAAAAAAAAATCCACGTGTCCACTATATTCCTTTAAACAAAACAAATGACCACAACACTCCTGCAATATTTCTCTAAGTTCACAAAATCCTAAGCAAGGTCGCCATTTGTTACGACCGGGGCTCGTATAAAACAAGGGCTCTTAATCATTGGACTAGAAAGGCACACAGCCACAACGGTGACACTAGATCCAACCCTCGAACTTATAATGCCGGCGCACAAAAAACACCTATACCCTCCAGAGTTAAATCTGCGATAACGGGGTATCCTATAACTCAGTATAAGTGCACTACTACTACAGGCTGATGATCTTTGAAACAGCCTGATCACAACAACATACAATTACGTTAATAAGGTATACAAGGAAAAGATAGAGATCTTAATTAAATCACTGCAATGATTTAATGCAAACTAGAAGAAGGTAAATTTAAAGTTACTCTAAACAATAATGAACTGTCACTCCTATACTAAAGAAAGTGAACGAAAGTCCCAAAGCATCGAGCAGGAATCTTCTGAAGAAAGTCTGATGCTGGGGTAAGATGATCGTATCGGATTTTGAACTGTTATATAAAGCAGGGTCAATATAGGACAAGTGTAGAGACAAACAGTGTCAACTGACACAGGAATAACGATAAATGCACACTAGTATTATCTCCAACAACAAAAGAAGTCCTTCGTCAGGCAACTCAAAAAACCTGCTCAGGTTGTGCAACTCAACAACAACCAAGGCTTACGGTCAACGTGAATAAGAATGCTGCATACATAACATAAGAGTTTATAATTCTAAACGGGTGTCTGCTAGGCTAATAAAGTCTAGCTGGGATGTCGTAGGCTAGGAAACAATGGCTGAGCAAGCGGCTTGTAGCCTAGCGAGGTCCTTAAGACTGTGCGGCCAAATTACGTTAATTGACGGGGTGCTCTCTTGAGAGATCCAGATCGCTAGTATCTGGTTCTCTCCTGGCGACCCTCGCAAAGTCAAAACAAAACGAGTTAGCACAGTGCTGGGTGGCAGAGGCAAAAGCCCTCACTCGCAGCACAGTGCTAAACTCACAAGGTACACAGTCAGAAAGACCACCTAGGCTTCCCACGTCTCCGTTGCGATTGTACAGGTTAAACAAAACCTGTTACACATCGGAAATCACAACACAAGTAGCCTTACCCCAGTCTAGCATTAAATAGCCCAGCAGACAGCCAAGGAATAGGCAGGGAGACACCGTGAGTGTGTCGAACCTCTACAGACAAAATGGTAACCCCTCCAAAATGCCTAACTAAACATATAATATCTGAGAGCTTCAGCATATAATACGATGGCCGATATATGAAATCGTGCAGAACCAAAGAGGAGTTATGATATTAAATAGAGAGGAAGAATGAGAGGTAAGAAGTTGAGAGAGAGAGAAAGTGCTCTATAGGTAGAAGTCGGGGACAGGTGGTAAGGTATATGTGAAGGGTATGCTGGTCAGGCAAGCTCTGAAGAGAGTAGCTCCTCGGGACCCCTCCAGGATCACACACAAAGGCATGGTGGTCAGCCAATCACAGGCCGCTACGTCACCAGACAGCAGGCCTGCAGAAGGCGCCAGGAACCACCAGCCAATCAAAACCGAGAGAAAGCCACGCAGGCGAGGGACCCCTCCGGGAGGGAGGAAGGAGGAGGGAAAACAACACTCTCCTCCCACGCTGCTCGCTCGCTCTCTCTCCTTCACTACAATGCATCTTATGTTCAACTCATGATATAAAATATAATGCATTGTCACAGGCGAAAATAAAGACCACTTCTATACTGCCTGTGACATGACGATTCACAAGAAAGAAAGTACAACATTGTAGATAGACTGTAGCCCATTTCACTGCCCTGGCGAGCGCTAGTGGCTACCGGGAGGCGATTCTGCCAATGCTGGCAGGCGTCACACCCCGCCCAAGATATAGGACGCTCAACATTAGGCGAGCACGATATCTGACAAGGCAGAATGCCGAAAAGACCCGTCACACATAGCCACTCTGCCAGAAATGAAATGCAAAGCTCAATCTTACATAAAACAACATATCAACATAAAGAAAATCTTATAACCCCTCCCAAACATAATAGTATAATTTTAGCCTGCTATGCTCCCAGAGCGAGCTTCACAGAGCCCAGCCTCCTAAGTGAAAGACAGGTTCAACCTAGGACTTTAGCTATAACATTGGCAACTTACAATTAACTATCAAAAGAAAGAGTTTTTATGTGATTTTTTTATATTTTTAATATGTTTATGGCGGCTGCACTTACAGGGGCAAGCCTAGTTTTCTCCACTCTCAACACACACTGACTGAACGGGGAGAGTTCTCCTGCAAACAAACCTCCCGTGACAAACAATCAGCCAAAACATTATCAGTGCCCTTAGCATGCCACACATCCAACTTGTGTTCCGGCAACAAAACAACACCTGGCACTGATAAACTGCCCAGTTCATCACAAGACTGGCATTTCTCTTCGCTCTTTCTGGCAACGGGACCTGCCAAAAGCCTTTCACTAGTTCTACCTTCGTGATTAGCGATGCAGCCCCGAGGCGGTCTATGGTGTCGTCAACTCTCGATAAGGTATAGGCGTCTGTCAGGGATAATTCACACACACTCTCGCAATCAACACACTCACTGATCTTGCCACTTAACACAGGTTGCAAAGTTACAGGCAACGACCACTCACGACATTCCTTATCCCTCAGACCCTTCGTCAACACGTAAGCCAGCTCTGCTTGCACCACAGGCTGTCGAGCAGGATTTATACGGTAGGGAATTAAACTGAGCCTTGCACTGTCTCCAGCCTCCATGTCGGATTCTACCCCGTACATCAGGCCTGGAGAAGCAACAAACATGCGGATACACTGCCACAGCCTAGTAAACATCTTATCTCGCAGAACAACATGCCTAGTGCCCTCCCACAACCCAGCCGAGACCGCAGCTTCTACCCTGTAGTCTCCCTCCTTCTCCACCTTCGTCCCTAGAACAGCCAGGTCATGAGAGGGACAATCAGTACCACCTGTGCAGTCACTCCCATAGTTCATTATTGCTAAGGCTTCCCCGCCGATACCGTACATGCGCACCCCCGCATTCCTTACGACTACATCTGCCTGCGCAGCATCACCGCTTTTAGCGACATGGCCAGATACAGTCGGTCTATGGTAGGGCTGTTGCATTCGACTAGAGCAGCATTGGGAGGCTATGCGACGACCGGGCACATCCACTCCACAGCCAACCTCACCAATCTGCTCAAAGTCCTCCTTTTGACCACCACCCTTGGCAGCCATGGGTCGACCTTGACCTGACAACCATGTCCAAGCCTCGTCGCCCACCTTGAACCACCGAAACAACGAGGCTAACAGTCTCCCAACATTCACGTGACCTGCCCGCGGAACATCTTGCACCGCCTGAGTTGTGAGGCTCGGGGGCTCGGCACGACCAGTGGGGTATGAACCGAGCTGGTGCTGGAGCGCTGCACACTGCTGCTCAGGCAGGTGCTCTAGCGCTTCCACAGCCACCATACTCGTGTCCCCCGCCCACTGCTCCGCCGAGACATGACAATCCCTACTCTTCTCCACCTGTGCCCTACTGCCCCCCTCTCCTTCTCCACCTTGGCCGGTGCAAACCAACGCAGGGACAGTAGGCTGCTCAGGTGGTTGCCTCACAAACTCCTCCAACAGGTTCACATGACATGTTTCCCCGTCCTCGTGTTTGATCTCGACAGCACCATTACCACACTTCTGAACTTCCGGATCCTCCAACTGCAGTTTACAAATATCTGAGGGAACCAACCTGTCTAGATGCTTCCGAAGCAACCCAAGTCCTCCCCCAACATCAAACTGAGCAACCCTTTGTTCTCTCTGTGCGTAACGTTGCTGCCTCGGAGTCTCTTCCTGCCCTACCTCCTCACTAGCTGTGACAGGTCCTGGGGCTTCTCCAGACTCCAACAATGGTGCCATTACTAAGTCGCCAAGAAGCGCTGCTGGTACTAAACTCTCCAAACTTTTACCAACATCAGCCATCTTCTTCCAACCGTTCCTCCGTTGATCAGAAGACTGAGGAATAGGCTGTGACACTTTGGATGCTAGAGATCTTGTAACAACGCAAGCCATAGGTTGTACATGACACTTCTCTACCAACTCCTGTTCCTCCCTACTCACGTCGGCCGGCTTCTCGGCAACGACTAAGGGGGAAACCTCAGAAGTAGGTACCGCAAAGTCGTTGCCGAGAAGGAGGTCGACGCCCCCAACAGGCAAGTTCTCCACAATTCCCACATCCAACTCTTGTGTCACACCATCTACCTCCAGTTCCATCCTGACCAACGTGTATGACCTGATAGCATTGATACCTTGCACCACAACCACCTGTGCCGCGTTTATTGGTCTACCAGTAAAGTTCTTCATTTAAGTCTGAGAGGCACCCGTGTCTCGCAACAGCTCAACTCCATGCTTCTTACCAGCCCACTTCACGCAGCCATGCCCTCGATGGTCACAAAAGACATCGCGGACAGGGTTCGAGCCTTCCGGATTCTTCTCCACTGGCTGTGTCCCAGCCTCTGACGTTATACCCCGGGCAAACTCAGACGACTTCGGGGACACCCCAATGTTACGAGCCAAAGACACAACTGCATTAGGTGGCTTGCTTGGACAGGCTCTTGCAAAATGCCCCTTCTCATGACAATGAAAACACTCTAACTCCCCCTTGGGCTTCCCATGAGGTGGGGAAGGGCACTGACCCTTCTTAAACGGGACGGTACTAGGTTTATGGTCAGTTTTAATATCATTGCTCTTGTAGTTATGGTTATATGGTGTATCACTGACTCGGGAGGGTGGAGTGTTGCGCCCCTTGTTACCTGCATCGTTCCGTTGTGCAGACCCGCACCCACGAATCAGCGATAGCCTACGGTCAGCCATCTCAGCTGCCTCCTGAAGAGTTTTCGGGTTCTTTTCTTTAAGATTCAACGTCAGATCGCCGCCCGTACACTTGAAAAAAAATTCTAGAAGCATCAGCTGTTTCAACTCCTCAAACGTCGATGCTTTCTCAGAACGCAGCCAGTTTCTAAATGCATCGGACAGATCCCGGGCATGTTCAAGAAAGGTGCACTCACGACCCTTCGTTACACCCCGGAACTTCAATCTGTACGTCTCTGGTTGTAACTCATATGCCCGCAGGACAGCCTCCTTCAATACCTCAATCGATGCAAGACTCCAAGGGCAACGCATCATACGCCCTGAGTCCTTTGCCAACCAACCTAGTGGAAACAAGGGCTGCACACTTAACCTCAGGCCATTGGTGCTCCCGGCACTTCTTCTCAAAATGCATAACAAATTCAGTAACACCCGACTCATCAAATACAGGGACCAACTTGAGCAGGTGCGATAAAGACTGATCAAGACCTCGATTCCCAGAACCGAGACGCTGCCCTGTCGACTCCACCCGCGACTTCTCAAGATCTATGTCTGCACAGTACTTGATCTTTCTCTCCTCAGACTGAAGCTCAGCCTCATGTATGGCCCTTCTCTCCTCAGTCTCATATCTGGCCCTTCTCTCCTCAGCCTGAATCTTAGCCATCTCAAACTGCCGCTGCTGGTTAGCCATCTCAAGCTGGAAGAGCATCTCTGGAGTCAAACCTTGAGGAGGAGGAGATGCAACAATTGGAGACCCACCCATGTACAAACCATGCTGCCAGTGACTATCGTCCTGCGGGAACGTACCCGGCTCCGGAGCCCGAGGGGGCGCCATGGTAGGAGTCGAGTGGAATGGGGGCTGGGCCGAAAGTGCCCCAGCTCCCACTCCACCCGAAGCTCCACTCACTCTGCCGAGCACACAGGCCACCAGGTCACCTCTCGACATGCTGCTAGTGCCCACATGCCCCATGACCGTGGCCAAACACTGGAGACCATACCGATCAATCCCCGACACCCGGTCAACAGTAATAGGTATCTCCAGAAACTTCCTTGCATCCTCCTCACTAGTTATAACTCTAATGCCTTCTGACAAACCCCGCTACTGCACCTCAGAGTCTGTTTCCCGTACTGTATCCCCACTGTACACTGATCCGTCGTCCGACATATTGTCTACCGAAAATTCTCAACGTTAATAAAAAAAAAAAAAGTACCTAAACTCTTATGTAGCACTATTCACTCAAAAATATAAAATGTTTGAAGACTCTTAAGTGTTATACTAATTGTCAAAAAAAAATCCACGTGTCCACTATATTCCTTTAAACAAAACAAATGACCACAACAATCCTGCAATATTTCTCTAAGTTCACAAAATCCTAAGCAAGGTCGCCATTTGTTACGACCGAGGCTCATATAAAACAAGGGCTCTTAATGTGACGTTAACCACTCCATTAGAACCGCATGGCTTGTCCTACAGTGACTCGCTAGGATCGCCAGGGCAGTGGATGGGGCTACAGTTTATGTATTAGAGTGTGCTTTATTTCATATGAAAGCTTGTGTCATGGGCAGTCCAGAAAGGCTCTTTGTTTTCACCCATGTCAAGGCTTTATATATTTAATTGTAAAGTATATGTTTTATCATTAACTAGTAATGATGGGATCTGGGAGAGAGAGAGAGAGTAGAACAGAGTGAGAGGGAGCGCGCAGTGTTTTTGCCCCGCTCGATGACGTCACGGCTGGCTGCCTCGTGGGGGTTGGTTAAGAAAGGTCCTTACCATGCTGTTAGCTCCCTTGCTAGTGGCTAGAGGACTTGTAACCGCTTTTTTCCCACGCGCCTCGAGTTAGTTCGAGTATATATACAGTTCCTCGCCACTCTCTCCCTCAGATCTGGTTTCTAGAACGCATTAATCTTTATCCCTTGCTACCTGTCCCCTGCTCCGCCCCTGAGAACCTTTTCCTCTGCCTATCTCTCTCATTTTCCATATCTTTCACCACCTTTTATTAACATTATACCCCCTCTGGTTAACTCTGCAAAATTAGCTTAATGCTGGCCAGTTGTATTGTGCGTTAAGGTCTGATATAACCCATGTATGTTAGTTGTTAAGATAAGTGGATCACGAAGCATTGGTTGGCATTCATATTGTTTAGTATATACTGCTTCCTTTAATTATTAGTGTTCTGCTGGATTAGATAATGCTAGACTAGGAGTCTGATATTATAAGGTATTGTTTCCTATGAGTGCTGGCTTTAGGAAAAAGCTGCACGACATACCTGAGAACTGGAGTTGATTGAGTAAATTCTAGTCTGTGTGCCATTGAGAGTAGAGCATGCACGAGTGAGGGCTTTTTGCCTATACCATTCTGCACTGTTCTAAGCTCGTTGTTTGTCTTTGAGGTACGCCAGGAGAACGCTTAATACTTCGGTATTAACCCTTAATTAGCGGCTCACCACATAAGTCGAGTTAAATAAAGCTGGACTATGTGGCGGCGCTCGACATAACTCGAGTGGCAATTTCAGCAAGTAATGTTGCTGAGAGAGAGAGACAAGTGGTGGCAGGAGAGTAGCGAGCGTATGACTGCTCCAGACCACCGCGGCGAACCTACTGACACGAATCTCACCTCCCTCCTACCTCTCTCACTCGCTATATAAGGAATTGTATGGGGAAAGTGCCTAATTACATGCTTTTTGCACTCGCGTTGCACGGTTATTGCAAGAAAACTAGCCATCATAAAAGGATCGTTATGGTGTCATTCGAAAGCTCTGTTTATGCCCTTTCAGGGATAGATACTTGTTTTACGTTCTGGGTCTTATTTAGGCATGAAAATGATCACGTAAACAGCCCTATTTTGGCTAAATACACCCCGCTGGGCGGTACATATAAATAAACCGCATAGGCCGCTCTTAAGGTGTTAAGGTTTCTCAAGAGAGCTACCCTTCCCTATAACGTAATATTTGACGCACAGATTTGAGATTTGCACTAGGCTATGCGGCATGCCATGCGCACCAGTATCTCGTATCATTGACTCTAGCTAGACTTCATCAATCATAGTAGACATTAAGTATATTAATCCAATTACTCTTTTTATGCATACCCATTTATGATTACACAAGCATTTCGCAGCCTAGTTTGATGTATGGAGACACAAACGACTTAGGCTCTTTTTGTTGATAGGAATACTGCATTGTCGTGGCGATTATTATTGTTGTAGCGTTTAGGATATTCTTGGCCCCGACTGCATTATATATCCTGCCTTTTTGTGTGCATAGCCTGCACGAGCATTGTTCCGCTGCCTGCCTTTTTGGGTTCCATTTCCGATACGAGCATCTTTATAGCATCTAACATTTAACACCTTACGAGCGGCCTATGCGGTTTATTTATGTGTACCGCACAGCGGGGTGTTTTTAGCCAAAATAGGGCTGTTTACGTGATCATTTTCATGCCTAAATAAGACCCAGAACGTAAAACAAGTACCTATCCCTGAAAGGGCATAAACAGAGCTTTCGAATGACACCATAACGATCCTTGTATGATGGATAGTTTTTTGCAATAACCGTGCAACGCGAGTGCAAAAAGCAGGTAATTCGGTACTTTCAGTACATAATTGAGTATGTAGCGAGAGAGAGAGGGAGCTGAGATTTGTGTCAGTAGGTTCGCCGCGGTGGTCTGGAGCAGTCATACGCTCGCTAGTCTCTGCCACCACTTGTCTCTCTCTCAGCCATTACGTGCTGAAATTGCCACTCGAGTTATGTCGAGCGCCGCCACATAGTCCAGCTTTATTTAACTCGACTTATGTTGCTCGCCGCTAAATAAGGGTTAAAGAAGATTCCTTGTTAGTGTTGAAGGACTTTAGTGCACTTTCTTTCATGCAGGAGTGCCTGACATTTATTGATTAAAGTAACGTAAGCTGTAACTTCTCTTACCACCTTACTTTGCATACCATAACCAAGCACCTTCGGTTATAGGTAGTAATAGGCTGTTTTCACTTAACATTAAGCCTAGAGTAGACACACATTTATTGAGAGTTTGATAGCCTATTATTGCATATAGAACTCTGAGAGTATTTGTGTTCTTTGTTCACTGGGAATATACATCAGAGGTTGGATCTAGCGCTTTCCGTTGTAGCATTTATGCCATTACTAGTCCAATGAATAAGAGCCCTGATATATTTAAACCTCAGTCGTAACAAATGGCGACCTTACCTAGGATTTGGTTAACCTATATTTATTAAGCAGGGAACATTTGTTGTTTTGGGGAATATTTTGCGGGGATCAGCAAGAATAATTTTGTTTTGCAACATAGTATAGCCCTTGAGTATTTCCGAGAATTTTTGTGTGTATATTGAGGTATAAGAGTTTGGGGTACTTCTTTTCTGAATATTGTGGTAAGAAATTTTTGTGAGCATCATGTCTTATACCGGATCAGAGGAGAATGGAGACACAGTACGTAATGTCGAGACTGAGGAACAGCAGTATGGTGAAATGGTTAATCAGGGTGGGTTGCCCCTGTGGGGACCACCGGTAATTTTAAACCGTAACCGTGTTCCTGATCAGTCTGTCTCGCACTTATGGAAACTGGTTCCGGTGTTTGATGAGAGTGGTGTAACAGAATTTTTCACACGCTTTGAGAAGAAGTGCCAGGAACACCAGTGGCCAGAGAATAAATGGGCAGCACTTGTATCCTCTAGATTAATAGGCAAGGGTCTTAAAGCCTACGATGCGTTACCTTTGGAGTCATGTATTGTGTATGAGGATCTCAAGGAGGCTGTCCTGAGGGCTTACGAACTGCAACCAGAAACGTACCGTTTGAAGTTCCGGGGTGTAACTAAGGGAAGAGATAGCACCTTTCTGGAACACGCCCGGGACTTGTCTGATGCTATGGGGAACTGGCTCCGATCTGAGAAGGTAACAACGTTTGATGGAGTTAAGCAGTTAATGATGTTGGAGCAGTTCTTTAACCCTAGTCTAGCAGGTCCTCTGTGGCCGTTTTGGGCCTTTTCAGGCCATTCTGACTGCTATATCAACCATCAGTATGAAAGGAACTGTATTGCGCCAAAAACTAGGTGGATATCGCTACACAATGACGCACCTACAGCTACGTAGCACTCGTGGAGCACTGACAGTGTTACCTCGAAGATGGAAGTTTAGCTGATTTTGCTACCTTGCTCACTTTTAGCGAACTATTGGTTACACTGTCATCCTCCCGCGCGGTGGGGGAACTGGAGTTAGTGTGGGCCGGGAGGCCACAGATGTCGGACGTATGGATCATTACTATCCCACCCATTTTCACTCGATTTCCACCCTTTTTTCACCCGTTTTTTGCCAGTTTTTTCAACTCGACTTATGTGGTGAGCCGCTTTTTAAGGGTTAAGAGCACGGGCGGTGATCTAACTTTGAACTTAAAGGAGAAAAACCCAAGAACTCTAGTCGAAGCAGCAGAAATGGCTGATCGACGGCTGTCGTTGATTCGGGGTTGCGGGTCCTCACAGAAGTACGATGTAAGTGCTAAGGACCGTTATCCTCCCCCTCCCCGGAACAATGACACATTTAAACAGAAGAGCCATGAAACTAAAACTGAATCCAAACCTTACACCACACCGTATGTGAAAAGTCAGGGGCCTTTTACATCACAGTATAAGCCGAAACCAAAATTTATGTGTTTTAGTTGCCACCAGGAGGGTCATAAGGCAAATGAGTGCCCTAGTCGACCTCCTCCGGCAGCCGTGTCTTTTGCTCACGGCATTGGAGTGTTCAAGAGGACATCGGAGTTTGTTAGAGGCATTTCTTCCGAGGTAAATACACTGCCAGTGCAGAAGGATCCGGAAGGCTTATTCCCTGTCCGTGATGCCTTTAGTGACCACAGGGGACTCGGTTGTGTGGAGTGGGGGGGGTAGAAGACATGAGGTGAGAATTTTGCATGACACTGGGGCATCGCAAACACTGTTGAGAAATTTCACTGGTAAACCTGTCAATACGGCGCGGGTGGTTGTGGTTCAGGGAGTTAATGCGACAAGGTCATACCCGCTTGTAAGAATGAAGGTGGAAGTTGATGGTGTGACTCGTGACCTGGATGTAGGAATTGTGGAGAAGTTACCTGTTGGGGGCGTCGACCTCCTTCTTGGCAACGACTTTGCGGGGCCTACTTCTGAGGCTCCATCCTTAGTCGTTGTCAAGAAGCCGGCCGACGTGAGTAGGGAGGAGCAGGAGTGGGTTGAGAAGTGTCCGGTGCAGCCTATGGCGTGTGTTGTCACCGGAGATCCTGCATCCAGGGAGTCACATTCTGGTCAACAATCTTTAGATCAGCGGAGGAAGGGTACCGAGAAGGGGTTGAAAGTTGATGCGGTTGAGAGTTTAGTATCAACGGACCTTCTCGGGGACTCAGTATTAGGACCAAATATCGAGTCTGAAGAAGACCCAGTAACTGTTGTGGAAAAGGCAGAGGATGGGCTTAAAAAGACGAAAGAGTTGAAGAAGGACAGTGATGCACAGTCGGGAGATGTGGCAACAAGGTACCCTGACGCGTACCCTATGAGAAATGGGTCGGCGAAGACGGTGGTCCGAAGCTTGCTAGTGTATTTTTCCCGGTATGGTTACCCGCAGGGGATTCAGTCAGTCCAGGGACCCAACTTCACTTCTAGCCTCTTTGTTCAAGCAATGCCGCAGCATGAGATTGTTGGGGTTGTATCATCTGCGTATCATCCGGAGAGCCAGGGTGTGTTAGAGCGATGGCACTCAGCCTTGAAATCTGTGCTTCGTTGTTGTTGCTTTGAGAGTGGGAAGGATTGGGATCTTGGCCTGCCATGTGTTTTGTGTGCTGTGCGGGAGGTACCTGGGGAGAGTTTGGGATTCAGCCCTAATGAGCTCGTCTTTGGACACCGTGTCAGAGGGCCTCTCCATATGGTTGAAGAAGTATGGGAGGGCACAGAAAAACCTTGTTCTATGCTCAAGTGTGTCCTCAACAGTCGAGAACGGATGTTGCGCAGTCTGGAGTTGGCTGGCCGTAATTTGACTAGCTCTCAGGCCCTCAGGAAGGACAGGTACGACCTCAAGGTTGAACTCAGGGAGTTTCACGTGGGTCAGGAGGTGTTGATTCTACTGCCCCTTGTAGGTCACCCCTTATCCACGAAGTACGCTGGTCCTTATAGGGTGGTGGAGGAGCTATCAGACCTGGATTACTTGGTAGCCACTCCAGACAGACGGAAGCGCAATCAGTTATGTCATGTTAATCCCATGAAGGAGTATGGGAGGCACCCCCCTGAGCCTCTCACTGTGCCTGTGATGACGTTTAGCAGTCAAGGTGGAGAAGGAGAACGGGACAGTCAAGCTCAGGTGGAGGATAACTGGAAGGATAAGAAGTTCAAATGGGCGCCTGAGTGTGAGAAGGTGTTTAGAGAAGTAAACCACCTGTTGTGCACTCACCCGATCCTCAGGGCCCCTGACTTTAGCCTACCTTTCCAACTAGCAACGGAGGCTAGTGGTGTGGGGGCTGGTGCCGTCCTTGTGGAAAAGGACGATGATGGGCTGGAGCATCCTGTTAGTTTCTGCTCGGAGAAGTACAATTCGGCCCAGGGGAGCTGCTCTGTTGTCGAGGAGGAGCTGCTGGCGGTTGTGCTTGCGCTGGGGCATTTCGAGGTCTATGTTCCAGCCTATGGTCCGGTCGTTGTAGTTTACCCAGATCATCACCCTCTCAAGTTCTTGGACCAGTTTCACAATCGGAATATGAGGCTGACCAGTTGGTCACTAAGGTTATTGGTATATAACCTGGACATACGCCATATTGCCGGTTGTGACAACGTGGTTGCAGATGGTCGTTCAAGGGTATATGATCCTGGGTAGATTAACACACGGGTAGCCTCCTGCTTTAGTTTGGATACTATTTTGCGCTTGGTGCTTGTTGGCTCGTGGTTGTAGCCCAGCGTATTGGGTCGTAAAGCAGGAGTTGAGCGTTTGGTATAGAAGAAAAAACTAAGCTTGCCCCTATAGTACAGCCGAAATAAACAAATTATAAACATAAAAATCAAATAAAAACTCTTTCTTTGATAGTTGAATTTTTTTTGTATGTTATAGCAGTAATTCTGTGTTGCACTCCTCTCAGAATGCTGGGCTAGAGAAGCTCGCTCTTGAGGAGCATAACTACATATAATTTAACCTATGGTGTTGGGGAGGGTTATAATTTTGAAAAATGTTTTGTTGAAGAACTGTGCCATATATTTTACTGCCGCTGGGTGATGGGAAGTGGAGATATAGCATGGGTTCTAACCATCAGATTTTTGTGAGCCTTGGGGCCTCTGAGAAAAATCTTGGGGGGGTGTGACGTTAACCACTCCGTTAGAACCGCATGGCTTGTCCTACAGTGACTCGCTAGGATCGCCAGTGCAGTGGATGGGGCTACAGTTTATGTATTAGAGTGTGCTTTATATCATATGAAAGCTTGTGTCATGGGCAGTCCAGAAAGGCTCTTTGTTTTCACCCATGTCAAGGCTTTATATATTTAATTGTAAAGTATATGTTTTATCATTAACTAGTAATGATGGGATCTGGGAGAGAGAGAGAGTAGAACAGAGTGAGAGGGAGCGCGCAGTGTTTTTGTCCCGCTCGATGACGTCACGGCTGGCTGCCTCGTGGGGGTTGGTTAAGAGAGGTCCTTACCATGCTGTTAGCTCCCTTGCTAGTGGCTAGAGGACTTGTAACCGCTTTTTTCCCACGCGCCTCGAGCTAGTGCGAGTATATATACAGGTCCTCGCCACTCTCTCCCTCAGATCTGGTTTCTAGAACGCATTCATCTTTATCCCTTGCTACCTGTCCCCTGCTCCGCCCCTGAGAACCTTTTCCTCTGCCTATCTCTCTCATTTTCCATATCTTTCACCACCTTTTATTAACATTATACCCCCTCTGGTTAACTCTGCAAAATCAGCTTCATGCTGGCCAGTTGTATTGTGCGTTAAGGTCTGATATAACCCATGTATGTTAGTTGTTAAGATAAGTGGATCACGAAGCATTGGTTGGCATTCATATTGTTTAGTACTGCTTCCTTTAATTATTAGTGTTCTGCTGGATTAGATAATGCTAGACTAGGAGTCTGATATTATAAGGTATTGTTTCCTATGAGTGCTGGCTTTAGGAAAAAGCTGCACGACATACCTGAGAACTGGAGTTGATTGAGTAAATTCTAGTCTGTGTGCCATTGAGAGTAGAGCATCCACGAGTGAGGGCTTTTTGCCTATACCATTCTGCACTGTTCTAAGCTCGTTGTTTGTCTTTGAGGTACGCCAGGAGAACGCTTAATACTTCGGTATTAAGGTTTCTCAAGAGAGCTACCCTTCCCTATAACGTAATATTTGACGCACAGACTTGAGATTTGCACTAGGCTATGCGGCATGCCATGCGCACCAGTATCTCGTATCATTGACTCTAGCTAGACTTCATCAATCATAGTAGACATTAAGTATATTAATCCAATTACTCTTTTTATGCATACCCATTTATGATTACACAAGCATTTCGCAGCCTAGTTTGATGTATGGAGACACAAACGACTTAGGCTCTTTTGTTGATAGGAATACTGCATTGTCGTGGCGATTATTATTGTTGTAGCGTTTAGGATATTCTTGGCCCCGACTGCATTATATATCCTGCCTTTTTGTGTGCATAGCCTGCACGAGCATTGTTCCGCTGCCTGCCTTTTTGGGTTCCATTTCCGATACGAGCATCTTTATAGCATCTAATATTTAAAGAAGATTCCTTGTTAGTGTTGAAGGACTTTAGTGCACTTTCTTTCATGCAGGAGTTCCTGACATTTATTGATTAAAGTAACGTAAGCTGTAACTTCTCTTACCACCTTACTTTGCATACCATAACCAAGCACCTTCGGTTATAGGTAGTAATAGGCTGTTTTCACATAACATTAAGCCTAGAGTAGACGCACATTTATTGAGAGTTTGATAGCCTATTATTGCATATAGAACTCTGAGAGTATTTGTGTTCTTTGTTCACTGGGAATATACATCAGAGGTTGGATCTAGCGCTTTCCGTTGTAGCATTTATGCCATTACTAGTCCAATGAATAAGAGCTCTGATATATTTAAACCTCAGTCGTAACATTAATCATTGGACTAGAAAGGCACACAGCCACAACGGTAACACTAGATCCAACCCTCGAACTTATAATGACGGCGCACAAAAAACACCTATACCCTCCAGAGTTAAATCTGCGATAAAGGGGTATCCTATAACTCAGTATAAGTGCACTACTACTACAGGCTGATGATCTCTGAAACAGCCTGATCACAACAACATACAATTACGTTAATAAGGTATACAAGGAAAAGATAGAGATCTTAATTAAATCATTGCAATGATTTAATGCAAACTAGAAGAAGGTATATTTAAAGTTACTCTAAACAATAATGAACTGTCACTCCTATTCTAAAGAAAGTGAACGAAAGTCCCAAAGCATCGAGCAGGAATCTTCTGAAGAAAGTCTGATGCTAGGGTAAGATGATCGTATCGGATTTTGAACTGTTATATAAAGCAGGGTCAATATAGGACAAGTCTACAGACAGACAGTGTCAACTGACACGGGAATAACGATAAATGCACACTAGTATTATCTCCAACAACAAAAGAAGTCCTTCGTCAGGCAACTCAAAAAACCTGCTCAGGTTGTGCAACTCAACAACAACCAAGGCTTACGGTCAACGTGAATAAGAATGCTGCATACATAACATAAGAGTTTATAATTCTAAACGGGTGTCTGCTAGGATAATAAAGTCTAGCTGGGATGTCGTAGGCTAGGAAACAATGGCTGAGCAAGCGGCTCGTAGCCTAGCGAGGTCCTTAAGACTGTGCGGCCAAATTACGTTAATTGACGGGGTGCTCTCTTGAGAGATCCAGATCGCTAGTATCTGGTTCTCTCCTGGCGACCCTCGCAAAGTCAAAACAAAACGAGTTAGCACAGTGCTGGGTGGCAGAGGCAAAAGCCCTCACTCGCAGCACAGTGCTAAACTCACAAGGTACACAGTCAGAAAGACCACCTAGGCTTCCCACGTCTCCGTTGCGATTGTACAGGTTAAACAAAGCCTGTTACACATCGGAAATCACAACACAAGTAGCCTTACCCCAGTCTAGCATTAAATAGCCCAGCAGATAGCCAAGGAATAGGCAGGGAGACACTGTGAGTGTGTCGAACCTCTACAGACAAAATGGTAACCCCTCCAAAATGCCTAACTAAACATATAATATCTGAGAGCTTCAGCATATAATACGATGGCCGATATATGAAATCGTGCAGAACCAAAGGGGAGTTATGATATTAAATAGAGAGGAAGAATGAGAGGTAAGAAGTTGAGAGAGAGAGAAAGTGCTCTATAGGTAGAAGTCGGGGACAGGTGGTAAGGGATATGTGAAGGGTATGCTGGTCAGGCAAGCTCTGAAGAGAGTAGCTCCTCGGGACCCCTCCAGGATCACACACAAAGGCATGGTGGTCAGCCAATCACAGGCCGCTACCAATCAAAACCGAGAGAAAGCCACGCGGGCGAGGGACTCCTCCGGGAGGGAGGAAGGAGGAGGGAAAACAACACTCTCCTCCCACGCTGCTCGCTCGCTCTCTCTCCTTCACTACAATGCATCTTATGTTCAACTCATGATATAAAATATAATGCATTGTCACAGGCGAAAATGAAGACCACTTCTATACTGCCTGTGACATGACGATTCACAAGAAAGAAAGTACAACATTGTAGATAGACTGTAGCCCATTTCACTGCCCTGGCGAGCGCTAGTGGCTACCGGGAGGCGATTCTGCCAATGCTGGCAGGCGTCACACCCCGCCCAAGATATAGGACGCTCAACATTAGGCGAGCACGATATCTGACAAGGTAGAATGCCGACAACACCCGTCACACATAGCCACTCCACCAGAAATGAAATGCAAAGCTCAATCTTACATAAAACAACATATCAACATAAAGAAAATCTTATAACCCCTCCCAAACATAATAGTATAATTTTAGCCTGCTATGCTCCCAGAGCGAGCTTCACAGAGCCCAGCCTCCTAAGTGAAAGACAGGTTCAACTTAGGACTTTAGCTATAACATTGGCAACTTACAATTAACTATCAAAAGAAAGAGTTTTTATGTGATTTTTTTATATTTTTAATATGTTTATGGCGGCTGCACTTACAGGGGCAAGCCTAGTTTTTCTCCATTCTCAACACACACTGACTGAACGGCGAGGGTTCTGCTGCAAACAAACCTCCCGTGACAAACAATCAGCCAAAACATTATCAGTGCCCTTAGCATGCCACACATCCAACTTGTGTTCCGGCAACAAAACAACACCTGGCACTGATAAACTGCCCAGTTCATCACAAGACTGGCATTTCTCTTCGCTCTTTCTGGCAACGGGACCTGCCAAAAGCCTTTCACTAGTTCTACCTTCGTGATTAGCGATGCAGCCCCGAGGCGGTCTATGGTGTCGTCAACTCTCGATAAGGTATAGGCGTCTGTCAGGGATAATGCACACACACTCTCGCAATCAACACACTCACTGATCTTGCCACTTAACACAGGTTGCAAAGTTACAGGCAACGACCACTCACGACATTCCTTATCCCTCAGACCCTTCGTCAACACATAAGCCAGCTCTGCTTGCACCACAGGCTGTCGAGCAGGATTTATACGGTAGGGAATTAAACTGAGCCTTGCACTGTCTCCAGCCTCCATGTCGGATTCTACCCCGTACATCAGGCCTGGAGAAGCAACAAACATGCGGATACACTGCCACAGCCTAGTAAACATCTTATCTCGCAGAACAACATGCCTAGTGCCCTCCCACAACCCAGCCGAGACCGCAGCTTCTACCCTGTAGTCTCCCTCCTTCTCCACCTTCGTCCCTAGAACAGCCAGGTCATGAGAGGGACAATCAGTACCACCTGTGCAGTCACTCCCATAGTTCATTATTGCTAAGGCTTCCCCGCCGATACCGTACATGCGCACCCCCGCATTCCTTACGACTACATCTGCCTGCGCAGCATCACCGCTTTTAGCGACATGGCCAGATACAGTCGGTCTATGGTAGGGCTGTTGCATTCGACTAGAGCAGCATTGGGAAGCTATGCGACGACCGGGCACATCCACTCCACAGCCAACCTCACCAATCTGCTCAAAGTCCTCCTTTTGACCACCACCCTTGGCAGCCATGGGTCGACCTTGACCTGGCAACCATGTCCAAGCCTCATCGCCCACCTTGAACCACCGAAACAACGAGGCTAACGGTCTCCCAACATTCACGTGACCTGCCCGCGGAACATCTTGCACCGCCTGAGTTGTGAGGCTCGGGGGCTCGGCACGACCAGTGGGGTATGAACCGAGCTGGTGCTGGAGCGCTGCACACTGCTGCTCAGGCAGGTGCTCTAGCGCTTCCACAGCCACCAGACTCGTGTCCCCCGCCCACTGCTCCGCCGAGACATGACAATCCCTACTCTCCTCCACCTGTGCCCTACTGTCCCCCTCTCCTTCTCCACCTTGGCCGCTGCAGACCAACGCAGGGACAGTAGGTTGCTCAGGTGGTTGCCTCACAAACTCCTCCAACAGGTTTACATGACATGTTTCCCCGTCCTCGTGTTTGATCTCGACAGCACCATTACCACACTTCTGAACTTCCGGATCCTCCAACTGCAGTTTACAAATATCTGAGGGAACCAACCTGTCTAGATGCTTCCGAAGCAACCCAAGTCCTCCCCCAATATCAAACTGAGCAACCCTTTGTTCTCTCTGTGCGTAACGTTGCTGCCTCGGAGTCTCTTCCTGCCCTACCTCCTCACTAGCTGTGACAGGTCCTGGGGCTTCTCCAGACTCCAACAATGGTGCCAATACTGAGTCGCCAAGAAGCGCTGCTGGTACTAAACTCTCCAAACTTTTACCAACATCAGCCATCTTCTTCCAACCGTTCCTCTGTTGATCAGAAGACTGAGGAATAGGCTGTGACACTTTGGATGCTAGAGATCTTGTAACAACGCAAGCCATAGGTTGTACATGACACTTCTCTACCCACTCCTGTTCCTCCCTACTCACGTCGGCCGGCTTCTCGGCAACGACTAAGGGGGAAACCTCAGAAGTAGGTACCGCAAAGTCGTTGCCGAGAAGGAGGTCGACGCCCCCAACAGGCAAGTTCTGCACAATTCCCACATCCAACTCTTGTGTCACACCATCTACCTCCAGTTCCATCCTGACCAATGGGTATGACCTGATAGCATTGATACCTTGCACCACAACCACCTGTGCCGCGTTTATTGGTCTACCAGTAAAGTTCTTCATTAAAGTCTGAGAGGCACCCGTGTCTCGCAACAGCTCAACTCCATGCTTCTTACCAGCCCACTTCACGCAGCCATGCCCTCGATGGTCACAAAAGACATCGCGGACAGGGTTCGAGCCTTCCGGATTCTTCTCCACTGGCTGTGTCCCAGCCTCTGACGTTATACCCCGGGCAAACTCAGACGACTTCGGGGACACCCCAATGTTGCGATCCAAAGACACAACTGCATTAGGTGGCTTGCTTGGACAGGCTCTTGCAAAATGCCCCTTCTCATGACAATGAAAACACTCTAACTCCCCCTTGGGCTTCCCATGAGGTGGGGAAGGGCACTGACCCTTCTTAAACGGGACGGTACTAGGTTTTATGGTCAGTTTTAATATCATTGCTCTTGTAGTTATGGTTATATGGTGTATCACTGACTCGGGGGGGTGGAGTGTTGCGCCCCTTGTTACCTGCATCGTTCCGTTGTGCAGACCCGCACCCACGAATCAGCGATAGCCTACGGTCAGCCATCTCAGCTGCCTCCTGAAGAGTTTTCGGGTTCTTTTCTTTAAGATTCAACGTCAGATCGCCGCCCGTACACTTGAAAAATTGTTCTAGAAGCATCAGCTGTTTCAACTCCTCAAACGTTGATGCTTTCTCAGAACGCAGCCAGTTTCTAAATGCATCGGACAGATCCCGGGCATGCTCAAGAAAGGTGCACTCACGACCCTTCGTTACACCCCGGAACTTCAATCTGTACGTCTCTGGTTGTAACTCATATGCCCGCAGGACAGCCTCCTTCAATACCTCAATCGATGCAAGACTCCAAGGGCAACGCATCATATGCCCTGAGTCCTTTGCCAACCAACCTAGAGGAAACAAGGGCTGCCCACTTAACCTCGGGCCATTGGTGCTCCCGGCACTTCTTCTCAAAACGCATACAAAATTCAGTAACACCCGACTCATCAAATACAGGGACCAACTTGAGCAGGTGCGATAAAGACTGATCAAGACCTCGATTCCCAGAACCGAGACGCTGCCCTGTCGACTCCACCCGCGACTTCTCAAGATCTATGTCTGCACAATACTTGGTCTTTCTCTCCTCAGACTGAAGCTCAGCCTCACGTATGGCCCTTCTCTCCTCAGTCTCATATCTGGCCCTTCTCTCCTCAGCCTGAATCTTAGCCATCTCAAACTGCCGCTGCTGGTTAGCCATCTCAAGCTGGAAGAGCATCTCTGGAGTCAAACCTTGAGGAGGAGGAGATGCAACAATTGGAGACCCACCCATGTACAAACCACGCTGCCAGTGACTATCGGCCTGCGGGAACGTACCCGGCTCCGGAGCCCGAGGGGGCGCCATGGTAGGAGTCGAGTGGAATGGGGGCTGGGCCGAAGGTGCCCCAGCTCCCACTCCACCCGAAGCCCCACTCACCCCGCCGAGCACACAGGCCACCAGGTCACCTCTCGACATGCTGCTAGTGCCCACATGCCCCATGACCGTGGCCAAACACTGGAGACCATACCGATCAATCCCCGACACCCGGTCAACAGTAATAGGTATCTCCAGAAACTTCCTTGCATCCTCCTCACTAGTTATAACTCTAATGCCTTCTGACAAGCCCCGCTACTGCACCTCAGAGTCTGTTTCCCGTACTGTATCCCCACTGTACACTGATCCGTCGTCCGAAATATTCTCTACCGAAAATTCTCAACGTTTATAAAAAAAAAAGAGAAGTACCTAAACTCTTATGTAGCACTATTCACTCAAAAATATAAAATGCTTGAAGACTCTTAAGTGTTATACTACTTGCCAAAAAAAAAATCCACGTGTCCACTATATTCCTTTAAACAAAACAAATGACCACAACACTCCTGCAATACTTCTCTAAGTTCACAAAATCCTAAGCAAGGTCGCCATTTGTTACGACCGGGGCTCGTATAAAACAAGGGCTCTTAATCATTGGACTAGAAAGGCACACAGCCACAACGGTAACACTAGATCCAACCCTCGAACTTATAATGCCGGCGCACAAAAAACACCTATACCCTCCAGAGTTAAATCTGCGATAACGGGGTATCCTATAACTCAGTATAAGTGCACTACTACTACAGGCTGATGATCTCTGAAACAGCCTGATCACAACAACATACAATTACGTTAATAAGGTATACAAGGAAAAGATAGAGATCTTAATTAAATCACTGCAATGATTTAATGCAAACTAAAAGAAGGTATATTTAAAGTTACTCTAAACAATAATGAACTGTCACTCCTATACTAAAGAAAGTGAACGAAAGTCCCAAAGCATCGAGCAGGAATCTTCTGAAGAAAGTCTGATGCTGGGGTAAGATGATCGTATCGGATTTTGAACTGTTATATAAAGCAGGGTCAATATAGGACAAGTGTAGAGACAGACAGTGTCAACTGACACGGGAATAACGATAAATGCACACTAGTATTATCTCCAACAACAAAAGAAATCCTTCGTCAGGCAACTCAAAAAACCTGCTCAGGTTGTGCAACTCAACAACAACCAAGGCTTACGGTCAACGTGAATAAGAATGCTGCATACATAACATAAGAGTTTATAATTCTAAACGGGTGTCTGCTAGGCTAATAAAGTCTAGCTGGGATGTCGTAGGCTAGGAAACAATGGCTGAGCAAGCGGCTCGTAGCCTAGCGAGGTCCTTAAGACTGTGCGGCCAAATTACGTTAATTGACGGGGTGCTCTCTTGAGAGATCCAGATCGCTAGTATCTGGTTCTCTCCTGGCGACCCTCGCAAAGTCAAAACAAAACGAGTTAGCACAGTGCTGGGTGGCAGAGGCAAAAGCCCTCACTCGCAGCACAGTGCTAAACTCACAAGGTACACAGTCAGAAAGACCACCTAGGCTTCCCACGTCTCCGTTGCGATTGTACAGGTTAAACAAAACCTGTTACACATCGGAAATCACAACACAAGTAGCCTTACCCCAGTCTAGCATTAAATAGCCCAGCAGACAGCCAAGGAATAGACAGGGAGACACCGTGAGTGTGTCGAACCTCTACAGACAAAATGGTAACCCCTCCAAAATGCCTAACTAAACATATAATATCTGAGAGCTTCAGCATATAATACGATGGCCGATATATGAAATCGTGCAGAACCAAAGGGGAGTTATGATATTAAATAGAGAGGAAGAATGAGAGGTAAGAAGTTGAGAGAGAGAGAAAGTGCTCTATAGGTAGAAGTCGGGAACAGGTGGTAAGGGATATGTGAAGGGTATGCTGGTCAGGCAAGCTCTGAAGAGAGTAGCTCCTCGGGACCCCTCCAGGATCACACACAAAGGCATGGTGGTCAGCCAATCACAGGCCGCTACATCACCAGACAGCAGGCCTGCAGAAGGCGCCAGGAACCACCAGCCAATCAAAACCGAGAGAAAGCCTCGCGGGCGAGGGACTCCTCCTGGAGGGAGGAAGGAGGAGGGAAAACAACACTCTCCTCCCACGCTGCTCGCTCGCTCTCTCTCCTTCACTACAATGCATCTTATGTTCAACTCATGATATAAAATATAATGCATTGTCACAGGCGAAAATAAAGACCACTTCTATACTGCCTGTGACATGACGATTCACAAGAAAGAAAGTACAACATTGTAGATAGACTGTAGCCCATTTCACTGCCCTGGCGAGCGCTAGTGGCTACCGGGAGGAGATTCTGCCAACGCTGGCAGGCGTCACAATATATATCAATGTAATATATATATTTTATTACTTAAGGTTAAAGGTCAAGGTCAAAGATAAAAAGTGGTAATAATTTTCCCTAAACTCTTCCTAGACTGCTTAACACTTTTTGTACCGGCGACACCTTTTTTATAGTATTCTAGCTATAATTAGACAATTTTGTGGAGCTTACGAAAGATATGTGGTAGTAAAAAGGGTTAATTAGGATAGTTGAAAGCCTGCTCATTTGCTGGAGGCCCTTCTTAAACTGAATACAATCGTTTATCATTACCCATTATAAAATTAAAATGATAGAACTCGTACTAAACGCGATAATGTATCATCACCCAATTTTGCAGGCAAAGTCGGTTGGCCAATGCGACGATTGTCCAAATATTGTATTTTTGTTGTTCATAGGTCAAGATGAATGGTCAAAGTCACAGATTATGATCACTATCTCTTTCTTTTATATATTTTAAATTTGAATTACACCTTATTTATAACGCTACAAAATGATACTACGCTGACCAAATTGAAGATAAATATTACAATTGTAAAGGTCGCATGCGAATACAAATATAATTATATATATATATATATATATATATACAGTATACTGCATATATATATATATACTGTATATATATATATAGATATATTATATATATATATATATATATATATATATATATATATATATATAATAATTTTATATATACTGTATATATATATATATATATATTTTTTTTTTTTTTTTTTTTTTTTTTTTTTTCTATGTGATTGAGGGAGGCAAAAAGCATAACTGCCTATAGCGAGTGCCTCCCCCATAGTTGAAAGAGTGACAGGGCCAAAATCAAGGGACGTTCGAGCCAAAATGCCTGGACACAGAGTTTGAAGCAATTTAAGTCATAGGAAGAGGGAAAGACTGATTCTGGGAGAGAGTTCCAGAGCTCAGCTGTTGAGTAGAAGAAAGTTTGAGAGTAACGTTTCACTCTTGGGTTGGAGAGTTGCACAGAGTAGGGGTGGGATTGAGTTGCAAGACGGGTACCACGTGCCCTACGTAAAGGAGGTGGTATGCACTGGGATAGCTCTGAGGAACACTGATTATTATAGTAGCGATAGAATAGCGAGAGAGATGTAACATTGCGGCGGAGAGAGAGAGATTGCAGAGAGTTGGTGAGTGGACGGGAGTTAATGATACAAAAGGCCTTCCTTTCAACTTTGTCTAGGAGAGCAGTGTGAGAGGAACCTCCCCACACATGTGAACAATACTCAATACAAGGGCGCACTATGCCCCTGTACAGAGCAAGAAGCTGTGCAGGGGAAAAGAACCCCCTAAGGCGGTTGAGCACATCCAGCTTCTGGGAGGCTGCCTTAGCAAGACTGGTAATATGGTCCTTCCAAATGAGAGCAGAAGAAAAAGAGACACCAAGAATATTTAGAGAAGATGAAGGGTTGATTTTTGTATTGTTGAAGAATAAGGGATAGTCCGCTGGGAGATCCTGACGGGTAGATAGATGGAGAAATTGGGTTTTGGAAGCATTAAAGTTAACAAGGTTTTCTCTGCCCCAATTGGAAATAGTATTTAGATCAGAATTTAAGAGTTCTATGGCTTCATTACGTTTGTCGTTGAGGGATTGCTGGCTGGGGCGTTCTGAAAAACTAATGGAGTAGTGTAAGGTTGAGTCATCTGCGTATGAATGGATGGGAATTAAGGTACAGTTAAGGAGATCATTTATAAAAATTAGAAAGAGAATAGGAGATAGGACAGAGCCCTGAGGAACACCGGAGTTTATAGGGTGAGGAAGTGAACAATGGCCGTCCACAACCGCGGCTATGGCACGGCCGGAAAGGAAATTAGAGACAAAGGCACAGATGGAGGGATAGAAACCGAAGGAGGGTAGTTTAGAAATTAAAGATTTATGCCAGACTCTATCGAAGGCTTTCGATATGTCTAGTGCAATAGAAAAAGTCTCACCAAAGTCCCGAAAGGAGGATGACCAAAAGTTAGTAAGATATGAAAGAAGATCACCAGTAGAGCGACCCTTAACCTAAGAAGTGCGCATGGGGGTAATTAGAAACGTCTGCCTGTGCTGACGTATTTGAGCTGTTTCCATCACTAAAATATTCATTTTACCATATATAGCATTAATACTTATCCATACGCGCCTATTATGGGTTGATTATAAAGGTATTAACCTGAAACAACAATAAAACGAGTGAAAACAGCGTTTGGATGGTCAAAATTGGAGATACAGGCCGCGAGTTATATAATGTATGGGTGAGGCAACCTGCTTTCCCGCCAATTTCCCCCAAGGCCACTGAGACACAGTCGATCGATACTCTCTCTCTCTCTCTTGCACTCGCTTGCTAACAGTGATGACGATGCCCTGCTTGCAACTCGCTAATGTTAGCACGAAAATATACCTCAGAATAAGGGAATAACAGGGAAAATAGGTGATAACTGAAGGAGGGGAGGAAAGTGGGGAAGGAGGGGAGGTAGAGGAGTGATATTTTGCATGGCCCAGGGGCCATTTTTTTTTTTTTCGATGTTTAACGTTGATTTTTTTCTTTCTCTGACACTTAAGAGTCTTCCCGCAGTCCGCCGGGGGAACTCTTAAGAGTCTTCCTGCAGTTCCCGGGTTAAGGAAGCCATACTGGCGATCTGAGAGCAGATTATGAGAAGAGAAATGCTTAAGAAATTTGGAAGCAAGAATAGTTTCAAAAACTTTAGAAAGACAAGAGATGAGAGCAATTGGGCGATAGTTGGAGGGTTGAGAGCGGTCACCCTTCTTTGGGACAGGTTGAATGTGAGCAAACTTCCAGCATGAAGGGAAGACGTTAGAGGATAGACAGAGACGAAAGAGTTTGCCTAGGCAGAGAGTCAGCACGGAAGCACAGTTTTTGAGAACAATAGGAGGAACACCGTCCGGACCGTACGCCTTATTAGTGTTAAGCCCAGAGAGGGTAGAAAGTACATCTTTAGAAGAGATTAGGATATTAGGCATAAGTAAGAGAGAGGAGGGCGGAGAGGGAGGAATAGCACCGGAATCATCCAAGATGGAGTTTCTAGCAAAAGTTTGAGCGAAGAGTTTAGCTTTGTCAGAGGAAGAAGTGATGGTTGTGCCATCAGAGTGGGAAAGGGGAGGGAAAGACGAGGAAGAGAAATTGTTGGAGAGGTTTTTGGCTAGATGCCAGAAAGCTTGGGAAGAGCTAGAGTTGGATAGTTCAGTGCATTTATTATTGATGAAAGAGTGTTTGGCAAGTCGAAGAACAGATTTGGCTTGATTCCGGGCAGAAACATATGAAGAATGAGAGTCTTGAGTTTTAAGGCCGTTTGAATGCTTCCTCCTTATTGCGGACAGCAGTAGAACAGGCGTGAGTAAACCAAGATTTTTTAGCATTAGTCTGAGAGAAAGAGAATGGAATGTATGCTTCCATGCCCGATAGGATTACCTCGGTAATGCGTTCAGCACTCTCCGAGGGTCCTCGGCCATGGAAGCAGAAATAATTCCATGGGAAATCAAAGAAGTACTGCCGAAGAGCCTCCCAGTCGGCAGCGCCAAAGTGCCACAAGCGCCGCCGGCTAGAAGGATCGGGTGGCCGTACTGGAGAGATAGGAGAGGTGACAGAGATAAGTTTATGGTTGGAGGAGCCCAAAGGAGAGAAAAGATCGACAGTATAAGAAGAAGGGTTAGAAGTTAGAAACAGGTCAAGAATGTTGGGCCGATCTCCGATGCGATCCGGGATACGGGTGGGTTGCTGAACTAACTGCTCTAGGTCATTTAGGATAGAAAAGACGTAGGCTTGTTCACCAGGTGGATCAGTAGTGTGAGAGGAGAGCCATTGGCGGTGGTGAACGTTGAAATCTCCTAAGATGGAGATTTCTGAGAAAGGAGAAATGGATAGAATGTGTTCCACTGTAGAGTTTAGATAGTCAAAGAATTTGGAAAAGTTGGTAGAGTTTGGGGAAAGATAGACAGCACAGAAATATTTAGTAAGAGAATGACAGGAAAGCTTGAGCCATAAAGTTGAGAATTCAGAGGAGTCGAAATCGGGAACACGAGAGCAAGTGAGTTTGTTGTGCACATATGCACAACATCCACCTTTGGCTTTGAAACTAGGATAGAGAAAGTAGGAGGATACAGAGAAGGGGCTGCTGGATGTTGCTACAGACACCTGAGTTTCGGAGAGGAAGAGAAGATCAGGTTTGTAGGAGGAGAGATGGTGCTCAACAGAGTGAAAGTTAGAGGAAAGTCCGCAAATGTTGCAGAAATTAATAGAAAGAGTAACAGGCCGAGGTCCAGGTAATTGTGTGGGGTCGTCAGGGGATGGTCGGTCGGGTGTGGGGGCATTTATATATATATATATATATATATATATATATATATATATATATATATATATAAACCGTTATTACCAAATATATTAAACAATTTAAAAATTCTAGGTCACAGAGTTGGGTATGCAGTTTTATTTGTATCTATTTTATTTGTTTTAAATGCGAAAACTGCACATCTACTTTATTTATATATATATTAGTGAATCAAAATAATAGCATTTACATACATAGGTTATAGATATTAACTGTGGCACAGAAAGCACTAAGTTCTGATTAAGTCAAGTGAATACCATTATGATGGCAAAGTTAAGTACTGTACAGCAAAACAATACAAACATGGAATAATAAAGTTGATAACAAACATATATCTACAAGGTGTTTCCCCAATAAGATTGGTGAAAGGCAAGTTTAAATTCTCAAGGGGGCGTGGTAGAGCGTCTGTAAGGCGGGTGTTGCGGGAGACAAAATAAATTATATATACTAAACCTATATTCTTACTGCAAATACGAAATCGTTCAAGAGTAATTGAAGTTAGTTATATGATTGCAAATATTTAAGATAGAGTGTGGTTTGTTATATTTTTCTTCTTGGAGTCTAGGAAGGATCTATGACAGACAAACTTATAGTAACTAATGTGTCCATCCAGGGGTGGTCCGGCCGGGCGTCGTGTGTAAGGCAATCATCTCGTCTGGACGAGAGTTGACTAGGTGAGTTGCTCCTTCTATAGGCTGTTTCTGTTGACTGGCAGTCGTGAGGGTGATGGAGTTACTACAGTCTTTGCCAAAATAAATAGGCATAACCCAAATGAGCTACTCAAATAGAAGGTTGATTAACTGCAATGACAAATCTACAGAGTTACTCACCTGAGTGCTGATATACTCAGGCGTGACCCAAATGAGCTACTCAACTCGGGGGTTTGGTGACTCTAACCAGGGGTGACGGATTTGCTCACACTTTGGCTGATAAGATCAAGCCTAACTGAATGAGTTACTCAAAACGGGGGTTAAATAACTGCAACCAACAGGTTTAACAGAGCTCCTCACATCAGTGCCAAAATACTAAGGCCGGAATGAGATGCTCAAATCGGGGGTTAGGGTGACTAGTAACCAGAGTGACGGACTTGCTCACGTCTGTCGGCCGAAATACTCAGACCTTAATCTCACCTTTTTACCAGAGAGGGAGCTGTTTGCATTAACCATTTCACTCACGTGTGGACGCCATCGCATCCTACAGGGATATTTTAAACCTTTGTGACCATCAGGGGTGTTTAGAAACCTTTAGTTTAATTACTTCAACCTGTGCAGTTGTCTTTGAGCGAGTTGTGGGCAGAAAACTAATTTTAGGAGAGTTAATTATGTGATTAAGATAATTCTATTTGAATACTAACTGGCAACCCCCAGATCTGAAAGGGTTAAGCAAGTGAGCTGGTGTCAGAGTCCAAACCCAAACAAGTCATTCATTTTAGTTCTCCTCTTGCTAGTTCTCTGGCTCTGGGCTAAAACGTCCCGCTCCCTCTTCCCAGGTAAGAGGTGGTTATGTCTGTCTCGCCCTGGGGTCAGTGAAAGCGTCAAGATGAAACTCAGCGGGGCAGGTGAGCCAGCCTTCTGACTCCCTTGTGACCTTGGGAGCGTGGTTTGGCCAGCTGTGACCATTGTCTTTTGTGGAGGGGGCGGAGCCAAAGTCACAGAGAATAGGGCAGGTTAACATGGGTCCATAGATGTTGGCATTTTGGGGGTGGACTTCTTTAAATTGGCAATTCTCGGCATCTGGTTTTCAGGTTTGAGCATAACACCATCTTTGCTTGCTCAAGCATACGGTCACTCCAATGGTTTGTGGGCTATTGAGTGGAAGCGGCTCAGGCGGGGTGATGGCCCCTATACTCGAAGTCACGGGAGAAAAGAAATTCCCGTTTGGCAACCGTCTTCTAACTTGTTCGAGTTAGTGCATTCGTGTAGTGAATAGCTAAATGATATACAATGATGCTAAAAACAACAGACTTCAGTGTAAAACAGTAAAATAAATTGTATATACCTTTTTTGTACACACAAACCTAAATGTAACATAAGTATTAGCAGTCAGCTGATGAAATACATGGTTGTGGCCTAGCCGCCCGAGCGTATGGAACGAAACAGTGGTGGGTAACACATAACACAATATGGTAGTTCAAAAGCATATCTCTATAAACTAATTCATAATACTCAGATACCGAATATTGCTTAAATACCTAATAGTTTTGTAAATTGCCTTGGTTATTACACCAATTACATTGAATCTTGACTTATGACGTAGTCAGTTGCCACTATTAACTTATTCAATATTTTTTACTAGGAAGCTATTAATTATAGCCAAATGTGCCTATCTTTTACGTATTTACTCATCATATTGTACACTCGGATACCATAGTCTCTAACCTACTTATAAGAATTCGTGGACCCCGATGTAGGACTATTTCTGTATGCAGTTATAACTATCTGGATTAATTTTTGGATAGCACTTGATTTTCAATAAATAATATATATAGTTTTGTAGTTGATGTATAGAAAATTATATTCATAAAATCGTTTCCAGAGATATACTTCCACAATCAAACATAAGTTAAATCCACGAATATTCATCAGTGGATGAATATCCACTGATATTCACTGATATCCACTGATATTCGGACTATGGCATCCGAGTGTACACTCGACCAAAAAACAATCTTTACACTGGTGAGCAATAGAAACTTGTGTGAACGAAATAAATCGGGTGAAACATACATATTATATATAAAAAAAAATAAAAAAAAAATAAGAATATTTAGAGAGTTAGTGTAAAGATTGTTTTTTGGTCGAGTGTACCTAATCGATTTTCGAAAGAAAGTAGGGGATGAAAATTTATGTAAGTGGGTCTTGAAGCACTACACCACGGCGTGATATAGGTTAAGTATCCTTTATCACGTTGTGATGTAGTGGAATAAAGCATGGACACTCGTCCTGACTGTCGGTGGTTCGAGTCCAGCTGGGAGTAAAAAAAACATTTAGTAACTCACATGTATTTGTGAGATATGTTTGATATATAAATGGTAACATTGGAGATGTTGATTGTAGAATTAGTAAGGCAGCCACCAGTCTTTGAAATAATTACCTTATAATATCGGTTACAGTCAAAGGCACTTGTAGAGGTGACCACTATATTCTTTAGGAACACAGGAAATCGTAGATGGAAATATATAGCAATTGTCTTGTATCTATATCGTAATGTCGCAGATCCAACCTCGGGTCTTAGTTCAATGTCTCAATTCCAAGTGTGTCTTTTCTATGAAATCGACCTCCCTATCAACCTGGCTTCCCGCCACAAATAGGTTGAGTCTAGTAATTGGTTAGAATACATCAGAGGTTGACCAATAACCGGTTATTATACACAGAGGGCGATCGATAATTGGTTTATTCATTCATAGGTTTGATCAATGAATATTCATAGGGGCGAATCTCGAGAATATTTGTGTGGCGTCATCTCGTTAAATTGATGATGTATGGGCTATAGTACTCTGGAGAAAATTGATGATGTATGGGCTATAGTACTCTGGTGCAAATTGATGATGTATGGGCTATAGTACTCTGGTTCAAATTGATGATGTGTGGGCTATAGTACTCTGGTGCAAATTGATGATGTATGGGCTATAGTACTCTGGTGCAAATTGATGATGTATGGGCTATAGTACTCTGGTGCAAATTGTTTAGTAGACTAGGTCAAAGGGTTAATAGTTTTAATCGTGACGAGGACCAGAATAAAAGGCCCTGGGTTGGTGGTTACCCAAGTTTTGAATATAGTATGAAATGCGTTAATGACATGTTACGTGTCATATATATACAGTATATATATATATATATATATATATATATATATATATATATATATATATATACTGGGCCTCAAATTGGCTCACTGCATTATCAATCAAGGAAAAGGGTCTCAGCTTGAATAAAAAAGAATTTAATTATGCCATAGCCTTGAAATAAACAACTCTGACCACTGTATGAGCTGTAAGAGAGGAGGTATTTATCTGTATCCAGCATGATGAAGTACGAGATATCACCGCACAAATGCTGGTCGAGGAGTGCCATGATGTCAGAATCGAACCTGGCCTTCTGCCTATGGATGGACAGCGCTTGGCCCACAATACTGAAAATACTTTGAATGAAGCAAGAGTGGACGTAAGTTCTCTAGGTATTTGGACAAGGGGACATCGATGTTTTTGTTCTCCGACACCAGAATCTTCCACCCAAGAGCACAGACATATCGCGAATGAGGATTCAAGGTGGCATACATGAGAAACGATAATGAGAAAAAACGAGCATATTAAGAACGAATTTTGAACATGTGTCATGGGAGCTTTACTCCACTGGTGTTCTCATCGTCTGGAGGAATGGGACCTTCAGCAAGTGCCTTCAATACCAAATTAGATGAACAAATATCGGAAAAGAAGCGCCCGCAGAGAAATCAAGTCATAACATGGATGAGATGTCGGATCTCTTTCTCTCTTCTCAGATCTGCACTCCTGTGTCTTAGGGGAACCCTTTACAGAGGACAAGGGTGAGAGACCTAGATTATGAAATGTCCATGGCAGAGGGCCGACCTGGTGAGCACCTTGTTTGAGTTGAGAGAGGCAGAATAGGGTAAAATATAAAGGAACTAACATAAGCTACAGTAGGTAGGACACCATTTTGTAAATGCATTCAAATAAAGATATAAATCGAAGGAAAGGGGCTTACATTTTCGAAATGTTTGTGGACATTCAAGTATTGGTCGCTCTTCTGTATATCTAAAATGGCTTACCTAAGAATGGGAAAGGGGAGGGGTCACTGAAATAAGATGTTAATGCAAAAAAATATATATATATATATTGGCGTATATGTTTTTGTGTATACGCATGTGTGTGTGTGTGTGTGTGTTTGTAAGTGTTAAAGGGGTAGTGGAAGGGAATGGAATGTGTTTGCTGACGTAGCCTATATGTGTATACGTATATGTGGGGAATAGAGTGTGTTTGCTGACGTAGCCTATATGTGTATACGTATATGTGGGGAATAGAGTGTGTTTGCTGACGTAGCCTATATGTGTATACGTATATGTGGGGAATAGAGTGTGCTTGCTGACGCATATGTGTGCGCGTAAGCATGTAAATACGTGTGTGTGTGTATAAGTGTTTATGAGAGAGAGGGAGAGAGTGTGTTTGCTGATGTGTACTATAGTATGTGTGGGCGTAACGTGTATGTGTGGGTGTGGGTGTAAGTGATTATGGTTCAGAGGGGGGGAGTAAGTTTGGTGATGTAGCTGTGTGCGTATACGTATATGTGTATGTAAGTGTTAATTACCCCCTACTGTACCATAGGGTACTAGCATACATGTACCCCCCAGTCCCAAGCAATGTGGCCAAAATGGCTTCAGAGGCAAGATATAACAAACCTCCCACCTCAAAAGATGGAGGAATACTGCCTCTCCCAGCCTGTGGAGGCTTGGATATAAGCTGAGAAGTGTTGCCAAGGTCTTAGAGCAGTGTTCAAACGTTGTGGAACCAGGTACTGCCTGATACTGGCAGTTACAAGGATCGTATATTACTGACGGCTGGCAACCATCGCTGGGACTGGGGAGTGATTTTTCTATTGACAGCTCTCTGCCGTCGCTGGTATTGGACGGGTTAAGTAGGTGATGTAGTGAGTGATGTAGAGAGACGACGTAGTTGCTGCAGTTGACGAAGTATCTAAGCTGGCCCCTGCTAATACAATGTACGTCATCCACGTTGGATCCAACGATGTACAGCGAACCCGGTCGGAAGATTTGCTTTTAAAGTACCAGCAGCTGATCAAGTCGTTTAAGGAGAAGTCATCAAGGATCATCGTCTCAGGAATCGTCCCCCGGCTTGGTGTAGAGAGCCGATTTTACAACATAGCCACCAGCACAAATCGTTGTCTAGCAAACCTCTGCAGGAAGGAAAACGTGGGATTCGTCGACACCTGGGACAATTTCTACTACGATGACTATTTGTTTTTGGACGATGGAGTACATCTGAACCAGGTGGGAGCAGCACGTTTTGGGCGTCTTCTCAACGATGCGGTGAAGGATTTTCGGAGAAGAAATCGACTCAGCACAGGACAACCAGGAAGGAGGACCGAAGACAGCGAGGGCGGCAACCTGCGAAGGAATTAAATGCTAATCTGTCAAGAACTGCGAATTTGGATAAAGCTCCACCAACACGACCCAAATTCAAAACCGCCAGGGATAACGACCGAGGACCGATGTCAGCCATGAATGTAAATGTAGATCCGACCAGAACCAAAAATTTGATTAAAGAACGTTCTGTGAGTTCTAAAACCGCAACTTTAAAGGTTTTCTATGCAAACGCTCGTAGCATACGCAATAAATTTTCAGATTTAGAGGAACTAGTGTTTACTGAAAATTATGATGTGATTGGTATAACAGAATCTTGGCTCAATACAGTAGATAGAGACTTTTTAGCAGAGTATTCACTTCCCGGTTATGTAATGTTTGAGAAAAGCCGAATAAATAAAAATGGAGGTGGCGTTTTATTTTATATCAAAGAAAGCCTTAACCCGACCCTCTTGTCAAAACCTCAAATTGTGAACGTCGACACATCTTTTGTGCTAATAAAGAATAATAAAGGTACAAAAATAATACTTGCATTAATATACAGACCTCCAGCTCAATCAGTGCAAACTGACCGAGAAATTTATGAACAAACTGCAGATGTAAGTAACTCACAAGATACCGTATTTTTTGGCGACTTTAATTTACCTGTGACCAAGTGGGGCGATACTCTTACTTCACACTCCGGACATGACTTGTATACGAACTTGCAAGAGAGTTCGCTTTATCAATTTGTTCGAACACCGACCCGTGGTAATAACGTTCTTGACATTGTACTTGCAACAAAAGAAGAATTAATAGAGAATTTGAATGTTGGTGATGAATTCAGTAACAGCGACCATCGTACGATAACTTTCACTTTAAACTTTACTAGTAACGAACCAAATAGTAGCGTCGAAAAAGTCCCTAATATCAAGAAAGCAAACTTTCATAAACTTAGAGCTATGTTTAAAGAAACTGACTGGAGCTTTTTAATTAACAATAACGACATAAATACATCTTGGAAGTTATTCAAAACCACTTACCTAAAAGCAGTGCAAGACTGCATACCATCGAAAATACGGCGTCCAGGCCATAATAATAAGCCCAAATGGTGGAATAAAGATATTTAAAACTGCCTGCTTGCTAAAAAATTTGCTAATGATAGATTAAAATCCTCACAAAATGACGAAGAACGGGTGAAATTTGTAGAGCTACGACGCAAAGCCAAACAGTTAATTAAGCAAAGTAAAAAGACCCTAGAGTTACATATTGCGAATCAAAGTAAAACAAACCCGAAAGAATTCTATAGTTATATCAGAAAGAAAAAAGTAGTTACTTCAACTGTTGGACTGTTAGTCGATGAAAATGGAGAAAACACCAAAGACGAAGTACAAATGAGTAATGCCCTCAATACCTTCTTTGCATCAGTTTTTACAACAGAAGACCTCAGTGATATCCCTACACCATCGCCGATTCAGATTGATAATTCAGATGTTCTAAGCAATATCACCGTTACAGAGAGAGAAGTATTGAATTGTTTAGATAAACTCAAGGTAAATAAAACGCCTGGACCTGATACAATCTCGCCTAGAGTTCTAAAGGAAGCTAAGGATGAGCTCTCCAAACCACTGACATTACTATTCAATAAATCCTTGCAGTCTGGAACTATGCCTGATCAGTGGAAGATAGCCAACGTAACACCGATATTCAAAAAAGGCAGCAAATCCCTACCCAATAACTATCGTCCAATTAGCTTAACCTCAGTTGTATGTAAAATGCTAGAAACGGTCATAAGAGACAGACTCGTAAATCACTTAGAGGAAAATAACATACTTAAAGATACTCAACACGGCTTTCGTAAAAAACGTTCCTGTTTAACAAACCTCTTAGACTTTTTCCACGATATCCTCAACCTCTATACGATGAGAGTAAATCTGTAGATATTATATACCTTGATTTTCAAAAGGCCTTTGACAAAGTTCCCCACAAACGTTTACTGCTAAAACTAAAAGCGCATGGAATACAAGACGGTGTGTTGAAATGGATAGAAAATTGGCTCAGCGACAGAAAGCAAAGAGTAGTCATAAACGGCAAGGCATCTAAATGGACCAATGTAAGTAGCGGGGTACCCCAGGGATCGGTACTAGGACCAATTCTCTTTCTAATTTACATCAACGACATAGATGAGGGTCTCACCTGTACAATCTCAAAATTTGCTGACGATACAAAAATTGCAAATAGCGTACTCTCAAAAGATCAAGTTGACGATATGCAACACAATCTAGATAAATTGTCACATTGGGCCCAAATTTGGCAAATGAGTTTCAATGCGGATAAATGTAAAGTACTACATATCGGATACCTAAATGAGAAAGCAAACTATTCGATGAATGGCACTCAGCTTAAGAATGTAAACAGAGAAACCGATCTGGGAGTAACAATATCGAGTAACCTAAAACTGAGTCAACAATGTTCAGAAGTTGTTAAGAAGGCAAACAAAATAATTGGCTTTATATGCAGGTCATTTGAGCATAAATCCAAAGACGTTATCCTAACCCTTTACAATTCCTTAGTCCGCCCTCTTCTGGAATACTGCGTTCAATGCTGGTGCCCTTATTACCAAAAAGACATAAACAAGCTAGAACGAGTTCAACGTAGAGTTACCAAAATGATACCTAGCCTAAAGAACAAACCAAACGAAGAGCGTCTTAGAGAATTAAATCTATTTCCTTTAGCCCAGCGCAGATTAAGAGGTGACTTAATTCAAGTGTTCAAAATCATCAAAGGCATCGACAATATGAACTGTAGTAAGTACTTCGCTATCAACCAATCTAATTACACGCGGGGAAACGGTTGCAAAATTATTGGTAAATCTTTTAACTCACACGAATCTAAGAATTTCTTCTTCAATCGAGTTGTCAACTTGTGGAATGGGCTTCCCCGAGACGTTATAGACTGCAGCACCGTTGATTCATTTAAACTCCGCCTAGACAAATATCTCGCATCAAACCCGCGACTGACTGCGTTTGTAAATGAATAACTTTATTTTATCCTCCCCTCAGTTACTAACCCATATGTCCCCTACTAACTTCCTAGTCCTGCCACGGACATTAGTTCCAGGGCAGTAGCTCCCTTTCCAATGTTCCCTTACCCACTCTAAACCACTGTTTGGACACTTGATCCTCAGTGTTTTGGAGGACAAGCAGCCTAGAAGGGTCATTAGACCTGTTGTTGCTTGATTTCCTTTGTACTCCTTTGTACTCCTTTGTACTAGTGTGTTTGCTGATGTTATTGCGGTGTTCATGGTGTTATAGGCTACTTGTTCTCTCTCTCTCTCTTCTTCACCTACTGTACAGTGTGATCAACGAGTGGAAAAAACTGTCAGAGAAAGTGGTACTGTACAAAGTAATACAATTGACACATTCAAAAGGAGTCTAGACATCCATTTCTAGGAGGTTGGAGTAATATACAGTAGGTGGTAACAAATAAATAAAAAAAAGAATCAGCTGTACACAATATTTCTCATCTTCCTTCTTTACTATGAATTTCCCAGTAAATTGTTTTCATTCTGCTGGTGTCCTTGTTTCCCCTACTAAATGTAATGCCAACCCAAGGTCGGAGGGAGTGGTGGGTGGGGAGAGAGCCCTATGCTTTGCTATCCTTACCTTCCACTTTCTAGCAAATTCTATGGCTAGTAGGACTGCCTAGTAGGGACCGCAAGGTCAGTGCAGTCTGTGTACCTATGTAACTCTATGTAACTTCATGTAACTCTCTGTACCAGCAGTTAACGATGCCCCTTGTGTCTGCACCCTAATTAATATAAACCCTCCACCTGGGGAGGTGGTACTAACACTACCGATGTGGCTCAACAGGTAGTATTATCAAGCACGAGTCAAGTTTTGGGTTTGAAGTCAAATACGGTGTGATTATGCTTGTGTGCGGCCCAGTAATGAGAGATACTTACATATATTTACATAGACACACTGGCCACACAGATCTTACGATCCATGTGAGGTGGCCAGGACTTAATCCTAGTAGAGATAGCAACCCTAAGAGAAAGTGGAAGGAAAGGATAGCAAAGATGAAGGCTCTCTCCCCACCCTTCGCTCCATTCGGCAATTTGTCGTACATGAAAACAGTTAGAAGTGAATAACCTTGCAGGGCTAGGAAATCGCCTAAAGGAATTTATAGTATAGTTAGAAATGGAAAGGAAAAGGCATGCACACCTTCACTTTTTTTCTGCTCTCTTCAACTGAAAACAGTGTTAATCTCTGCGAGGTTCTCTTATTAGTGATCAGTTTCTACTGCAGACCAACTTCTCTGTGATATGAGTAACCTTTTTTTAAATGTGTATATTGAGTCACTGTTTATAACTTCATTAGGGAGCTTATTCCAGTCACTAATAATACTGTGGGTGAAGAATTGTTTAGTTGTGTCTAGGTTCGCTTTCCTGCCTGTTAGTTTTAATTTGTTTCCTCTTGTGGAACCTTCTTTGGCTATCTTAAATAAATTATTAGAATTTACGTTACTAAATCCTTTTAGTATCTTAAAACACCCTATCACCTGTCCCCTTATTCTCCTTTTCTTAAGCGAAAACAGATTGAGTTCTCTTAATCTCTCATTGTATGTTTTTTTCGAAGGGAAGGGATCAACTTTGTTGCTGTACGCTAAACGGATTCGAGTTTCTCTATGTCGTTTATTAAGTAGGGAGACCAAAACTGCACAGCATACTCCAGATGTGGCTCACAATACTATTATATAATGGTACAACTATGTCTTTACTATGACAATGACATTTTGTTTAATGAATCCTAGTGCTCTATTTGCTTTGTTAGATGCTGCGGTGCATTGGCTTGTAGATTTTAGATTTTCGTTGATAAGCACTCCTAGGTCTTTTATCTGTGATACGCTCTTTATCTTTTCTCCATTCATGGAGCATTCGTATTTATTGTTTTGGGAGCCTATTTGTAGTATCTGGCATTTGTTTACATTAAAGGGCATCTGCCAATTTTCTGACCACTCCGATATTTTGTTTAGATCTGATTGCAGGCTAATTCTATCGCTTTCCGAGATTATTGCATTTCCTATCTTAGTGTCATCGGCGAATTTGGCAATCAAATTATTGGTGCTGTTGTCTATATAATTAATATATATATACATATATGTATATATATATAATTATATATATATATATATATATATATATATATATATATATATATATATATTATATATATATATATATATATATATATATATATATATATATATATATATATATATATATATATATATATATATATATATATATATATATATATATATATATATATATAGATAGATATATATATATAGATATATATATATATATATATATATATATATATATATATATATATATATATATATATATATATATATATATATATATATATATTATGAACAATATTGGACCCAGTACTGAACCCTGGGGGACTCAACTAGTCACTGGAGTTCAATCTGATTCCACTCCATTAATTATTACTTTTTCCTTTCTTTCGTTTAACCAATTAATTATTCAATTGAGTGTTTTGCCTTGTATTCCTAGGTTCTCGACCTTCTGAAGTAATTTATTATGAGGGACCTTGTCGAAGGCCTTCTGAAAGTCCAAGTACACTATATCAAGACTATTGGTAAAATAATTAATTTTAAATAGGCCGTCATATAATTCGATAAGGTTCGTTAGGCATGATCTCTTTGCTCTGAAGCCGTGTTGACTATTATTGATAAGATTGTTATTCTCTATGAAAAGTACAATTTCGTCTCATGATTAATTCTAATAGTTTTACAAAAATGGAAGTTAAGCTAATGGGTCTGTAATTACCTGGTAGCTTTTTAACTCCTTTTCTAAATATTAGTATTATATTAGCTGTCTTCCAGTTAGTGGGTAATTTTCCATGTTGGAGTGACATGTTAAATCTTTTGGTTAGGGCTTCGGCAATTTCATCTTTGACTACTTTTAGGATTTTGGGGATGAAAGGTCTGGGCCATGAGATGTATATATTTCAGTAAATCAATTTTTCTAGTGACTTTCGATTTGCTGGTTATGAAGTCACGGAATACAATTTTGCTTGTTTGATTAGTAGCTTATTGAGTGTTCATGTTGGTAGCAGTGTTAAAAACGGAACTGAAATAATCGTTAAGAGTAGAGGCTATGTCTTTGCTATCTGTTTCTAGAACACCTTGAGTGTTAACTATGGGTCCTATACCGCGTTTGATTTGTTTGTTACTGTTTATGTATCTGTACAATTGCTTTGGATTAGCCTTCCTATCTTTATCTATGCTGATTTCTTATTTCCTCTTTGCCGTTTTTATTAGTAAATTTACTTTTCTTCTAGCGGCCAAGTATTGTTTACATATGGTATTGTTATTTGTTTTTCTCTTTAGCCTGTATAAACGGTGTCTTTCCCTAATTGCTCTACTGACATTGATATCGTACCAAAGGGGTTTGTTTATTTTCTTACTGTGTCTTTTACCCATTGGGATATGGGTTTTTTTGAGCACTCATGAATATTTCTTTAAATCTTTCCCATATATCGTCAATGTTGGTGAGTCCTTCGAGAAGCAAATTAATGTCCTTTAGGTCATTTTTTAGGCTATTGAATTCTGCCATATAATAGTTGAGAATAAAAGTTTCGCTAGTACTGTTGGTGTGCGACATACCGGTATTAATTTGGAGCCTGATGATATTATGATCGCAGTTAGACATTAATTCCCCAACTTCTAAGTCGGAACTAAATTGTCGTGGGTCGTGATTAGTAGGTCTTAAATATTATCTCCCCGCGTGGGTTTCTGGACTAATTGATATAAGAAGTTATCTTTAATAAATGAGTGGAAATGAGTTACTTGAGAAGTGCATGCGGAGTTACATGGAGGAATAGACAGACAAATGAGGAAGTACGAGAGCAGTGTGGTGTGGATATAGATGTGTTGGAAAGTGTGAAAAGGAACACCTTGATATGGTTCGGCCATGTGGAATGTATAGAAAGCAAGAGAATGACTAAGAGAGTGTACGAGAGTGAAGTGGAAGGACAGAGAGGGAGAGGTAGACCGAGAGAGAGGTGGGAGGATGGAGTTAAGAATTATATGATATACGTGAAAGCAGTGTTGGATGGGATGAGGGGCGTCGACTGATTGGGGACAGAGGTGCATGGGGCGATTCATTCGTGTCCACCCCTTCGGGGATCCTGGCGTCTGGCATTAAATAGATAGAAAAAACATCTAGTAATCAAAGTAAAATATACAGTATCTCAATAATCTCTTTAACTCCCGGAGACAATCCCTTTAACTCCCGGAGACCCTATACAAGCTTAATAAAATCTTCTCTTAATAGCCAGACTAAATGAACGACTGTTGTAATGATAAAAAAAACACTGGTAGTAAATAAAGCCTCGCTGTATTCGGCCGTTTACATACTTTACCTTCGTCAGAGTTCTAAAGGAAGCTAAGGATGAGCTCTCCAAACCACTGACAATGCTATTCAATGAATCCTTGCAGTCTGGGACTATGCCTGATCAGTGGAAGCTAGCCAACGTAACACCGATATTAAAAAAGGCAGCAAATCCCTACCCAGTAACTATCGTCCAATTAGCTTAACCTCAATTGTATGTAAAATGCTAGAAACGGTCATAAGAGACAGACTCGTAAATCACTTAGAGGCAAATAACTTACTTAAAGATACTCAACACGGCTTTCGTAAAAAACGTTCCTGTTTAACAAACCTCTTAGACTTCTTCCACGATATCCTCAACCTCTACGATGAGAGTAAAGCTGTAGATATTATATACCTTGATTTTCAAAAGGCCTTTGACAAAGTTCCCCACAAACGTTTACTGCTAAAACTAAAAGCGCATGGAATACAAGACGGTGTGTTGAAATGGATAGAAAATTGGCTCAGCGACAGAAAGCAAAGAGTAGTCATAAACGGTAAGGCATCTAAATGGACCAATGTAAGTAGCAGGGTACCCCAGGGATCGGTACTAGGACCAATTCTCTTTCTAATTTACATCAACGACATAGATGAGGGTCTCACCTGTACAATCTCAAAATTTGCTGACGATACAAAAATTGCAAATAGCGTACTCTCAAAAGAACAAGTTGACGATATGCAACACAATCTAGATAAATTGTCATGTTGGGCCCAAATTTGGCAAATGAGTTTCAATGCGGATAAATGTAAAGTACTACATATCGGATACCTAAATGAGAAAGCAAACTATTCGATGAATGGCACTCAGCTTAAGAATGTAAACAGAGAAACCGATCTGGGAGTAACAATATCGAGTAACCTAAAACCGAGTCAACAATGTTCAGAAGTTGTTAAGAAGGCAAACAAAATAATTGGCTTTATAGGCAGATCATTTGAGCATAAATCCAAAGAAGTTATCCTAACCCTTTACAATTCCTTAGTCCGCCCTCTTCTGGAATACTGCGTTCAATCCTAGTGCCCTTATTACCAAAAAGATATAAACAAGCTAGAACGAGTTCAACGTAGAGTTCCCAAAATGATACCTAGCCTAAAGAACAAACCATACGAAGAGCGTCTTAGAGAATTAAATCTATTTCCTTTAACCCAGCGCAGATTAAGAGGTGACTTAATTCAAGTGTTCAAAATCATCAAAGGCATCGACAATATGAACTGTAGTAAGTACTTCACTATCGACCAATCTAATTACACGCGGGGAAACGGTTGCAAAATTATTGGTAAATCTTTTAACTCACACGAATCTAAGAATTTCTTCTTCAATCGAGTTGTCAACTTGTGGAATGGGCTTCCCCGAGACGTTATAGACTGCAGCACCGTTGATTCATTTAAACTCCGCCTAGACAAATATCTCGCTTCAAACCCGCGACTGACAGCGTTTGTAAATGAATAACTTTATTTTATCCCCCCCTCAGTTACTAACCAATCTGTCCCCTACTAACTTCCTAATCCTGCCACGGACATTAGTTCCTGGGCAGTAGTTCCCTTTCCAATGTTCCCTTACCCACTCTAAACCATTGTTTGGACACTTGATCCTCAGTGTTTTGGAGGACAAGCAGCCTAGAAGGGTCACTAGACCTGTTGTTGCTTGATTTCCTTTGTACTCCTTTGTACTTTGTACTCACCCTCTTCGCCGCGTCTCATCCAAGCCCGTTTTCTTTCACGCGGTTTTCAATGATGTTGTTTTTCCCTCATTGTTCGCGGATTTATCGTAATGGGAGGGAGATTCCGGGCCAGGGTGTTGCTGAAATCACGACCTTGTTTGTGTGGCACTACCGACTTTTTCACGTTATCTGGCAACATTTTGAGTTTAGCTTGCACTGATATCGGCAACTTACTAAATTTATGGTTTGTCTCTTTTTTTCCTTATTTACATGTGCATGGCTGTTCAGTAACTGAATTCTAACAATATTATATTTTAAAAGTTTCTAAATTAAAATTGCTGAAAAGGGCAGGAGAGTGTGTTGGTGTGACTTCGTGTTTTAGAGACTAAGAGCGGCTATTAATCGTGGGTTCTCTGACCGTTGGCCGCGATATTAATACGTGATGCAACAAACCCCCTTGAGAAGTGAAACAAACAACACGCCTTATATCGGTCAAGTAGTTGTTTACCGTGCCTCCCCCCTTGCCCTACCTCCTTCCTGACTTCCACTTCACAGCTCACTCATTAAGGTGCAGGTTTACTTCCCTTTTCTTGAGATCCTCCATTACCTTATATTTCATGGAGACAAATATTTTTTGTATTCACTCTATATTATAAACTTCATAAACTTGGCAACAGGCTCGGTTCCTAGGAAGGTGTTCATTGTTTCGCTAGGTCATCTATAGTTATTTTGTGTTATGTTATCATTATAATCACCATCATTATCAACATTTTCATTATCAGGCATCTTATCTGATGTCTTGTTTCCTCCGGGGAAACTCCTGCTATAGGATGGTCATGGCAGAAAAGACTGCAGGTTATTCTGTCCGGACATACTGTATGCTACGGTACCTTCGCTCATACCACAATGCTCCTTTCACTACGTTGAAGTGTGTCCTAAATATATTTTCCACGTTCTTTTCCCATTGGTTAGAATCTTATATAGGCTATCATTTTGATCCTATCAGTCTCACGCTGGGTTAAGTCTTGGGGTAAGTATTAACTACAACTGTTCACTCTCAAACGATATTTGCGCTACCACAAGACGATATACGTATGTTATCGTTCAGTATTAACCCACAATAACCACTTCTACATTCAATGTATTATACATCCAAAGATAGAGCAACACCTATACTATTATATATAACTGGAAAACATCATATAAAATAAAATTGTCACATTGAAAACGGCTAAATAAGAAATATTTAATAGTTATATTTTCGTTATATGCTGAACAATAATTGTTGTTTTATGTAATAAGAAGCATTTTTCACGCTCATGTCATAAGTGTCATCATAAATTATGTATCATTAATGGTTGTTTGTACATGAATAAAATATAAAACCGGTACTTGGCAATTAAATAATATATCCAAGCGTAACCAAAATATTCATTCTACATCGATTTTGAGCAACAAGAATTACGTTTACTACAATCTATTATATCTCAATAGAAAGAGGAAGGCCCATCAACAATTATATAGTAGCAAAGCAAAACAAAATTAAATAACATTGATAAAAAGTGATGTGGACACTTTTCTTTTCCAACACCATGTGACTTCGCATCATCGTAAATAACAAATTTAAGTGACGATAATAGGTTATTATATATGAAATAACAAGTATTTTTCACGCACTTTCCAAAAATCCAAAACTATTTTGTCTATCGTCAATAGTTATTTTATATGAATATATAGTAACACAAAAGTATACCTTCGCGGTTCTCGCACTAACACTCATATAGTACAATAGCGTACATTATTTTCGGTTCATTTTGTCCTAATGTATCTTATAGCTATAAATTACAGTGATACGTATAACTCATTGTATGAGAAAGGAAATACGAGAAATCCAACCAAAATATTTATATATAGGCTACCATTCCTCAGGAATGTTTTCTAACACTTGTAGTCATGTAAATGTAAAACGAGTGATATACTGTATATATTTGTTTTATGTACGTACAAGGAGACAAAAGACAAGCTGCCTGTAACGAGTGTATCCTCCAAAGCCAAAATAGTGACAGAGAGCCAAATTCAAGGGACACACAAGGGACACACGAAGTTTAAAGCAGTCTAATTCATAGGATGAAGGAGAGATTGATTGAGGGAGACAGCTCCAGAGTTCACTATTGAGTAGAAGAAAGACTGAGAAAATGTGTTAATTCTTGGGTTAGAGAGCAGAGCAAGAAGCTTTGAATGGTTAAAGAATCCAAGGAGACGGTTGAGCACACCTAACTTCTGGGAAGCTGTTATAGCAAGAGTGGTATTATGATCTTTTCAAGAAAGGTTGGATAAAATAGATACACCAAGAATATTGAGAGAAGATATGAAGAGTTGTTTTGTATATTAATTATTGAAGAGCAATTGATAGTCTTGTGGAAGATTGCGATGGGTAGATAGAAAGAGAAATTGGGTCTTGGAGGCACTGAAAGTAACAAGATTTTCTCTGCCCCAATCAGAAATAATTGATATATTAGAAGATGGGCGAGCTATGGCCTTGTCATGTTACTTTTGAAGAGATTGCATGCGGGGTTGTTGTGAAAAAATAGTTGAATAGTTTAAGGTAGAGTCATCAGCTTATGAGTGGATGGGACTAGAGGTACAGTTGAGATAATTAATGAATAATAGAAAGAGAACTGGAGACAAGACAGAACCCTGAGTAACAACGGAGTTGATAGGTTGAGGAAGTGAGCGGTGGCCATCCACAACTGCAGCTATGGAACAGTCGGAAAGGTAATTTGAGACAAAGGCACAGATAGAGGGATAGAAACCGAGGGAGGGTAGTTTGGAACTTAAACAATTGTGCCAGACTCTATTGAAGGCTTTCAATATGTTTAGCACGATAGAAAAAGTCTCACCGAAGGTAGGATGACCAAGAGTTAGTAAGATAAGCAGGGAGATCACCAGTAGAGCGGCCCTTGAGGAAACCATACTGACGATCTGAAAGTAGATTATGTGAAGATAAATGCTTGAGAAATTTTGAATTAAGATTAATTTCAAAAACTTTAGAGAAGCAAGCAATTGGACGATAGTTGGAGCATTGAGAGCAGTCACCCTTCTTTGGAACAGTTTGAATGAGAGTAAACTTTCAGCAAGAAGGGAATATGTTGGAAGAAAGACAGACGAAAGAGTTTATCTAGGCAGGGAGTCACCACAAAAGAACAGAGTTTGAGTACAACAGGAGGAACACCAGCTGGTCTGTACGCTTTCTTACTATTAAGCAAAGAGAGGGCAGAAAGTACATCCTGAGAAGAGGTTATGATATTACATATAACTAAGAGAGAGGGGGTGTGGAGAGGGAGGAGTAGCGCCAGAATCATCCAAGGGGGAGTTTTTAGCGAAAGTTTGAGCGAAGAGTTCAGCTTTGTCAGAGGAAGAGATGAATAATAAATTGAAGGGAACTGAGCTACTTACGAACAGGCGAATTTACCAAAACGCTTAATTCAAATATGTGCTTTGCCATAGTAATAACAAAATACACCTATATAGTATACTGTATAAAGGAGTATGATATTGGCAAGAAGAAAACAAAAGACACGCCCACAGAACAAACCTTCCCCAAAAAAGAGTATTTCAGTATAATTGTCATGCAACGGGACGATTCTAATCAGCTAAAAGGTCCATAAAATGGTAATTCTCTTAGAACCAGACCTATAGCCAGTTATATACTGTATATGGCACACCAGGTATTACTTAACTACTTAACACATAGTTGTCTCTCTATCTTATTGTTTATTAAATTATATAACTCTGAATAATTAAATACAATCCCAGCCATAAACATAATTCTTGTATCTTCAAATTCCTAGGCAAAGTGCTACCCCCTAAGTTAAACAGATGAGGAACTCATGTTAGTAAATCTGTTCATAATCCACACACAAATCAATAATGTATTATACAAGGCTTAAGATTAATGTATGCATGACAGAAATAATGTATTATACAAGGCTTAAGATTAATGTATGCATGACAGACATAATGTATTATACAAGGCTTAAGATTAATGTATGCATGACAGACATAATGTATTATACAAGGCATGACAGACATAATGTATTATACAAGGCAAAATTAATGTATGCATGACAGACATAATGTATTATACAAGGCTTAAGATTAATGTATGCATGACAGACATATGTATGTAAGTCTTGGACACCTTAAAAAGGGGAGATGGGCGTATTTATTTACTCATTTATGGATTATTTTATTAGTTTTTTAGTTTCTTCCCAAGACCTCAATCAAGCTTAATAAAACACCCCCCTCCCCCCAAGACCCTCCTTCAAGATAAATTTGTACATTTTTCGAAAGAAAAATGCTTCCCCTCTTAAATTAGAGGCTCACTAGGGAAAAATTGACACCTAAATAACAGTCTTAATATTGACAAAGAAATGGGGTGAAAGGTCTTAAAATCGCCAAACTAATGGGACAAACGTCTTAAAATCTGAAAACTAATAGGGCTAAACATGAGGAAGAAGAGGGACCAGAAAAACGACCCATCTCCCCTTAATTATCACCCTTCTTAGTGGAATCATAGGTATAGGGATCCCTAGGTGCAACACAACAGTATATTGTAGACCCCGGCTCCCCCGCACCACCTTGCCACCTCAAGGTAACTCAAGTGGTCCTATGCTGAGCACCTGTTTATAGAGAATATACCTATATGGTTACCACCCAGCGTTGTCTAACAGTTAGGCCTACTAGAGTTAATAATGGAATATTTTTGTGATTGTCACTTTATGCAGAGTTCCACTGATTTACAGAGCAGAACTATATCGAAGTTAGTCTAAACTGTTCTAGCTTATCCAATGTGATATAAATATATAGTAAGTAATTAACATCCAAGCGCTAGTGTGTGAGTGTGTGTGTGTGTGTGTGTAGGTAGTGAGTGGTAAGACAGGCGGTGTTGCCACATAAGGAGGTAGTGCTGGAGTGTGTGTGTTAGAGGACTTGGCTACCCTCTGGTCCCATAAAGTGTACATAATATGGCGGGTAACGAACATAAAGGGGGAGTCATTGGTCTTTGTTACGGCTACAACAGGTGGCTAGAGAGGGGCACCTGCCAGGATATACACACACACATCTTCTATAATAAATCATGCCTATATTTGTAAAAGTGTGGTCATGAATACTTCAACATATCTTCATTATATAAGGTAGACCGTGAGCATTGACGATTGAAACTCAGAAAATCAGTTTACCAAAATAGTTCGTCATATTTGCTCTTCCTAATAGTGTACATAAGCTCCCGCCCACCAGTATACAGACAACATATAATATGTCTATGCTACTGTAGATACTATAAATTTTGGATCATAATAATCGTTAAATGAAACAATACATATGATTTACTTTGTATTTAGCTTTGCTAATTAATTTTCGCATTTCATAATCACACAATTACGAAAATCACAATCACGCACATATTAATATATATAGCATGTTATAACTTACTGCACTAGTGAGTTATAAATACCTAAAGCCTGAAGTACCTGAAGTATGTGGAAGGTGAGAAATCTCGAAATAAAAGTTAAAAGTACAATGTAGCAAGGAATTGTTGTGTCAACAGTGATGTATGTGGCTGAGACATGGGCTCTGAAGGCAAAGGAGATAAGAAAGCTGGATGTGATGGAGATGAGCTGCTTGAGGAGTATGTGTGGAGTTACTCATAGAGACAGATTGAGGAATGAAGAGATACGTAGGAGTGTGGGGCAGCAGGAACATTTGTCGGCCAGAGTGGACAGAAGGGTGCTGAGCTGGTATGGTCATGTTGAACGAATGGAAGATGAAAGGCTTACAAAGAGAATATATGAGTCACATAGAGGGGCAGGAAGAACTCCATTGAGATGGAGAGACTGTGTAAGACAAGCTTTGGATGATAGAGGAATGACTATATATCAGGCAAGGGAAGTGGTAATAAATAGGAATGAATGAAGAATGCTTCTGAATAGATGAGTGAACATGTGGTTATTTGGGAGAGGGGGTCGGGCGCAAGTTGGACTAGATAATAGTCCATCAGGCGCCTGGCCCGGGGAGCCGGTATATATGAAGGGTGCGCCTGGAAGTGTGGTGGGCGGGCTTGTGGTTTCGGCTTCGCTGCATGTCTGCCTGCTGAGACCGGAACCTCTCAGGGTGGTCGGGGGCAGGGGGAGTGCTGGAGGGACCTTGGTGACCTTGGTCTCTGGATCTTCTCCTGGGTAACCTAGGTATGTTGAATTTGTATTTTCTTTTTGTGTGTTCATTGTTTTCTGTTGTGTTGTCCTTATTCGGGCTCTGTCTTGAGTCGGCCACCCCCAGAAAAGCAAAAACAAAAAAAGTGGGAAATGGGCCTGAGTAAATACATACATACATACATAATAGTATTACATACTTTACCTGACCATATTCTCAGTTTACCTCTCCGCTGCTCCCCCACATTCTTACTTTACCTTATGCCTCTCCTCCCTCCCTCCACATCATTCTCAGTCCACCTCCCCACCTCATTCTCAGTCATCTCCCCATCATTCCTTTCTAACCGTGATCCTTCTCATCACATCAATCATATTTTTGACTAAAAATCACAACTATTGCTCAAATTTAAAAGAAACTCTTTTTTGACTGACCGTCGCATTCACCCACCGTATGTACGTGGGAAGTTTGGTGATTATCAGTTGAACGGTCTAGGAGGAGTTTCCGGACAGACCGACAGACAGACATTTCGGCCGGCATGGTACCACTATACGGGGGTGGGGGGTGGGGGGAATACCACTCTGCTTACACAGAGTTGATAAAGTAGTCTGTCCAGCGCTACTAGGATTACATAAACAAGCATTGCACAAAATAAACATCTCCGTCTCCCCTCTCACTCTCACTCACTCAATCTCTCTCTCTCTCTCTCTCTCTCTCTCTCTCTCTCTCTCTCTCTCTCTCTCTCTCTCTATGTGTGTGTGTATGTCTTGAGATGAGAGATAGTCAACCCTTTGAATACGAAAATATCATGTAGTATGTATCGCATTAACAGTATGCGTTTTTATTCAGCTTAGGAAGTAGATATGGTGAGTGAAAGGGTTCATGGAGATCGTCTTTACTCACCTGATTTCTAAGGACTATTTAACCCTTGTCTATCGGGGCCCGACTTAAGGCGGTCAAGAGAACCAAGACCTAATTGGCGGGGCCCGACTTAAGTCCAATGCGATGTTGAGCACATAATTGGCTCTGAGAGAGAGTCCGAGGGGTGGGAGCAGCGCGGGTGGGCTCTGACCGTTCGGCACGGCATCCGTACCGCGACTGGTCCCTCCTCCACACACATCCACATCCACTGCCTCCCTAGACAGGGAATTATTTAAGGAAATTACCGTATTTTAGGGTTTTTGTACTCGCGTTGCAACATCGTTGCAAGACAACCCGTGGTCGTGCAAGGATGGTTCAGGTGTCATTGGAAAGCTCAATTATCGCCCTTTCACGGATACATAATTGTATTACACTCTGGCTCTTGTTTATGCATGAAAAAGAGCATGGAATGATGCTCGTTTAGGGTAAATCTGCCCGCTTGGCAGGTAGTAGATGTTACCAAACTAGCCGCTCATTGAGTGTTAATTCTGAATATAATCGCCTAATGTTAGTCCGATTAAACCAAATTATCGCATCGTAATAAGGAGATTATAACCCCCTTCAAAACGAGGACGCTTTTCTGTCCTCTATTCTGGCTACCATTAGACGATGTATGCAGTTTAGAGAGGGACT